>JAYESA010000016.1:45210760-45470760 GCA_036927795.1 Iris macrosiphon | reverse complement strand
TTGAGGCAAAGGATATCCAGACTTGTCCCTACAGGATTCCGGCTTAGGCTTTCAGAGGCTCGCTTGACGTATCGCTCTACTGAGGCAAATCATCGCTAAGGTGGGCGGCTACGGTGAACTTGTCTTTGCTTAGCCAGCATATAAAAAATGTAGAATAATACATGCTAGTTGCTAGGTGAATCACCCCCTGCATGCTAATAAGAATCCAACGCACCTAGCTAAGGGAATAATCCTAACTTGTATTGCTATGCTAGAACATGGAAATGAAACATTGGTTATATATGTTCAGACCCTCGCATGCTACCCTAGAATGTGTCGTTCGGGAAGTCCCCTCACGATCTCACTCCTCGGCTTACCTTCTGGTCCGAGCTAACGTGAATACTTGTGTTTATACAATTGCATGCTTGTCTGCTTGTATGTTGCCTTGTTTTCATCCAAACCCCAGGAGACTACTAAGTAGTCGTTCCGTGCAAGAATGAACCTGCAAGTATCCGGGACCGTTAGGTCACCAAAGGCAGCCCCAAACCAGGGGAATGCATCAAGGCAAGTAAATACTGTACTATGATCACATCAAGTTTACCTTTGAACGAGAATCCTGTCCAAGCTCGTTCATAGGGAAATTCATGACTGTACTCGTGTTATTGATTGTATCATGATGGATATAGATATGGAAATAGATATGGATATGGATATGGAAATAGATTTGGATATGGATAACCCTAGACCTGCATGTCGCGGACAACTTGGTGCACAAGAATTTGGAGGTTTCGCGGACGGTCGCTGGGGCACTGGGACCGATCTGATCCGGACGAAACATATGGATTAGTCAATTGGAATTGAGGATGAAGATGGCATGTGGCGGGGCTAGCTACCTGCGTCGCATAGCATTTTCTATCCCGTGACTATAACTCGTCCTTTATGGCTATGCCAGCGACAATTGTCATATAGATAAGTCATCCTCACTTAGCGGCTATCCGCGTGCGAGTCATTGCATCGCATCAAAGAACAACTGAACACCTGAACGATCTGGATATAACGACTCTCGTGTTTGCATATGCTATGCCTCTTGAATGTTTATACTTGCCCGTGCTTGAATTAACAATGTTTGCCTTGGACATGGAAGGTAAAATGGTAAGTTGGTAAGTCTTGCTGTGTTTCCTCTCATGTCGCACGGTGCACTGCCACACGAGTTAGGCTATTCAAATCTTGCATGAAACTGATCCTAAGGCAACTAGAAAGACAACATAATAGTTGATGCACGGAAACTTTATTACGTGTTTGGATTTGTCGAGCGGGCGAGTAGCCTCCCCACCAGTGCATTCAATGTACTGATAACCCACCAGATCGTTTGTTGGGTACGGGAGAACCTCGTTCGGTGCGGATGCCTCCTTCGCGCGTGCTAATGCATGAAGATCACTCCGATGCAACGATGCGTCCGAAATTGAAGCACATATACAAGACGTAATATTAGAACATAGCCCGAACATCGCTTGCACAACCATTCCACAATTGTAGCTACTTGGCACGCTTTTACTGTTTTTGAGAGAGAGGCTTGAGCGACTTCTAATCTCGGCTATACGCCGTCTGTAACACTTGTTATTATCAATAAAAGAGCTTGTTTTACTTTAACTTGTGTTATTCAATACTTTCGCTATATTGTTGACTTAGTGAACTTGTTACCTATCGCCTATGCATTCATGACTCCACAGCACTCGGACAATCTGTGCGACTCTGTGGCTTAGAACTCTTACCGCCAGCCAATGAACCATGGTCTTGCATGGACGTGGCTCACGCTCGTGCGGCATCACGCCCGGATGGGTCAAAGCGATCGTTCCGCGGGAGCGCTGGCGCGGTAATTCTCGCCTAGCGGGAACGGCCGAATTGCCTGCGAGAGATCAGGGTGTGACATGTTGGTATCAGAGCCTGGCTTCTACGCCGTTGGACTTTATTTCGATTATCTCTATTTTGAAAGCTCGTTCGTGGGTTATGTGTACGCTCTCTCTCAATGCCTCAATAGAATGTTCCAACAATAAGTCTAAATACTTTTAAAATGTATTTTGAATGATATGATTGCTTGTATGAATCATGATATGAGTGGCCTTTGTGCCAACCTGTGCGAACCCTTGAGATTATCGCGGCAGCTTGTCCGATTTCACTAACTCTAAGTTTGGTTGAATGCATCTATTCGAGGGACGCCTTAAACTTGTGCACGATCCAACACATAAGAAAATATAAAACTCGAGTGCTAAGACTTCGCTATCGCTAAGTTGGTTGGCGTGCTCATGCTAGAAGTGTACATCGAATATGTGCATGATCCAGACTAGCGATATGCTAATCTCGGATGCTTGTGCAAGTGAATATCCAAATAAACAAGTACAATAACTTGTATAGGTTTGCCTCAGCCTTGTATCGTTAAATCAAAATTGATTGAAACGTACTGCTTGTCCTCTGTAAGTCTCGAGGATGAGACTTTTTCTGAGTTGGGTAGGATGTAACACCCCGTTCTGTTCAAGCGGACTGCCGATTCAAACGGCAAAAGTGCATATCCCATCCCATTTTGCTCAGGTGAGAACACTCGTTTGAAGCAAAGGATATCCAGACTTGTCCCTACAGGATTCTGACTTAGGCTTTCTGAGGCTCGCTTGACGTATCTCTCTACCGAGGCGAATCATCGCTAAGGTGGGTAGCTACGGTAAACTTGTCTTTGCTTAGCCAGCACACATAAAATGTGGAATGATACATGCTAGTCACTAGGTGAATCATCCCCTGTATGCTAATAAGAATCCAACTCACCTAGCTAAGGGAATAATCCCAACTTGTATTGCTCTGCTAGAACATGGAAATAAAACATTGCTTATATATGTTCAGACCCTCACATGCTACCCTAGAATGTGTCGCTCAAAAAGTGTCATGCCCTAGTCCCAAAATACGTAGGACTAGGACACGTAAGCATACCAGCCATATGAATATGGTACTCCAATATTTGGAAACCATAACACACGTATGCTGTATATGAATAACAAAATCCACAAGTAGTATAAATCCAACACAAGTCATATGGTATAATCTAGATCTCATCCAAAGATTCAATATAATTAAATGACCATTAGCTATAAAACTAGATCTTAATGGAAAGTATCTAAAGCTGGTAGTCAGATGGAAATAAATCCACTACCGGACTAGAAGAAAGAAAATCGAAATAAATATAATATAAGTACAACAACTACCCACTATTGAGACTCGAAGAGAGGACCTGCACGAAGTATAGGTAACCCGTCCGGAATCGCACTCCTGTAAATACTCATGAACAATATACCTGGGAAGGGACCAGGTCCTCAGAAGGACATAACAAGATACATAAAAGCATGCCATAAAGTATATGGGAAGGTGTAGGCTAGACATATGCTGGCGTAATTCACCAGTCGTGACAACCGGCTAGTATATGCCACACATGCCCCCTATAACACGGGCACAGGAATACAGTAACATCCAACATTCTCTAGAGTGTGGTATCTGTAATATCATCAAGTAACGTCCAACACTCTACAGAATATGGTATTAGTAATATATATATACGTCTGTATCACTCCGTCGAGTGCGGTATCAGTATAAAAGAGTGGAGTGTCCCTTATGCTTACTAGTTATCCTCCTCGCCCAATGATCTAAGCATGTTGTATCCACAACACACGTCAGCTACTATACCTCGGCGTCGTAACTCTGGCTCATAGACTATCGCTAGAGCAAGGGTCCAACCTTCAACCAAACAAGGACAAGGATGGGACCATCGTACCACGCTAGTCTATGCTCCGCCTACTAATAACTGCTAAGTCTTCTAACATGCATCACTATTAGCAGTTATACCCTATCCGTCGCATGACTTACGCATACAGGTGGCCAACCACATACTCAAGTCCTTGCCCTACATGAGACTCACAACACGTGTAAGAAATGTGACAAGGCTTGGGAGTCATACCAATAACTCCACAACTTTAGGTGGGTCTACTAGACACTAGGTCAGACACAAAGTCCTAACGTCAACGCATTCGTTGACTGCACCCGAGTCTCTCTCGGACGCGCATAATTAAATAATAAATATGCATCTAATAATACATAATTTAAACAGTACAATAAGGCAAGGTATACTTGCCTAGCAAGAAGACTGCGTGGCACCAATAACCAGCTCCGGAAGTCGCGCAGGTAAATCCAACAGATCTTCGGGGTTAGCGTGCACAGGTACGGGAATCGGGGCGACTGTTGTGGGTTGTCTAGCAAGGGTGATGGGTCTAGGATGTCGATGATGACGAGTATTATGACGATGATTGAGGTTGCTAAGGGTGATGGTTAAGGGTGATATTGACTAGGGTGATTAGGTGATGAGGTGAGGAGGATGCTGTAGGTGGTGGATGGGATGATGGTAATGATTAAGAGATATTTTGGTTTAATGTGTTGAATGAACGGTGATGATGATGATTACATGATGGTGATGACGAGGAAGAGGATGATTAGAGTTGGTGTTGATGACGAGGACGATGGCATAGACGATGGTGATTAAGGTAAGATGATGATGATAACGGCGATGGTACTGATGACATTGACAATGACAGTTAAGGCGATGACGACAACGATGATGGCGATGGTGACGACGATGATAATGACGATGATAAGGAGGTGATGATGACGGTTGGCTACGATGATGGTGGTTAGGACGATGATACGACGATGACGAGGAGGACGATATAGGTGATGGTGATGAGGTTTATGTTGATGGTGGTAGTGTTGATAAAATTTTATGGTGAAGATGATGATGAAGAGTGTTGGTGGTGGCTGCTGAACTCCGGCCAGAGGTCCGGCCATGGGGGAGGAGCTCAGGCCCGGGAAGTCCGGCCAGTGGGGGAGGACCAGGGTGATGGTGATGGCGAGTCCGGCGAATGGCAAAGGGAGAGGAGGAAGGCGAAGAGGAGGTGAACTCGGGGAGGGGTCGGCGGAGCTCCGGTGAATAGCGATGGCCGGGGTCGGTGCTGAACCGGGTTGGGGGAGATGAGATGACAATGGTGGTGGTGGTACTATCGACTCCGGCGGCGGGGAGTCGTCTATGCTGGACCGCCGGGGTCGGGTGCTCCGGCGTCGAGATCGGGGTGATCGGTGGTTCAGGGGTGCTCGGGATGCAGGGAGGAAGGAGATGACCGGGGTAGCTTGGCGGGATGGGTGGTCGGCTCAGAGTCGAGGGAAGGAGAGGGGGTGGTGCTGTCGACAGGATTTCGACGAGGTGGAAGGAGGAAGGAGGTGGGGGATGCTCGGAGGTCGAGGGAGGAGCGGCTCGGCATTGGCCTGATCGGGGTGGCTCGGGGTGAGAAAGTTGATGGTGATGGTGACTGGGAGGTCGACGAGGAAGGAGAGGGCGGTGCGGAGGAGGTCGGCAGTGAGTGTCGCGTGCTCCGATTGGGGAGAGGTCCAGCGAGCTCTCCGACGGGACTGGACATGGAAGGGGGAAGGTGAACAGTACGGGAAGGGGAGGTCGGCTAAGTTATAAATTTAGGTTTAGGTGTTTTGGAATTTTGAGAAAAGAAGATATTTATACATGTAAGGGGATGGGTTTGACCTAGGGAAATTTAACCTTGGTCAACATCCTCTTGGGTTGGGCCTTGGGCTCACATGGGGTGCTTGGAGGGCTTGGATTTGCATTATTTAAATACAAGGCTAGGATTAAAATAAAGGGCGATGTTTGTGCGCTGTACATCCCATAAATTATGGGAAAATTCCTGTGAAGGGAAAAGTTGGATTTCTTCACATATCGTCCAATGGTAGGGACACCTCAATGCATTTTTGCATAAAAGTCCCCAACAATTGGAAAAATTGCACAAAGACATAATTTGAATTAAATTAATTAAAATTACCGTGCATTGTGTTCTGGATTTAATTAGGGGTACATGGAGATAAAATTAGGTGGGCCACAAGTGTCAATGACATAGAGGGTATAGTATAGAATTTTAATAAAATTCGGGTTGTACAAAACGGTCAAGATTATGTCTCTAATTTCGATTGGAACGCATAAGGGTACAAAGTCAGGATTTATTTAGATTTAATAAATAATGTCCGCGGCGTTTATTGTGCGACTAAAATATAGAGCATGATTATAAGTTACACAAAGGTCAGAAAGGTAGGCGGGCACGTCTAGGACATTGTTGTGAAATTTACAGATAGGCAATGGCTAGCGTATGCTCCAATTAACGAAACAACGGTAAGGTGCGCTACACGATAAAATAATGTATAGTTAAATCAAATATCGTATTCTAAATTATAATTGGGTTCAAACTAGCCCTAATTCCACTATATAAGCCAAGTAAACCTAATTTTGGGTGAGGAGGTTTACAGAAAATCCCCTAACGATCTCACTCCTCGGCTTACCTTCGGGTCCGTACTAACGTGAATACCTGTGTTTATACAATTGTATGCTTGTCTGCTTGTATGTTGTCTTGTTTTCATCCAAACCTCGGGAGACTACTAAGTAGTCGTTCCATGCAAGAATGAACCTGCAAGTATTCGGGACCGTTAGGTCACCAAAGGCAGCCCTGAACCAGGGGAATGCATCAAGGCAAGTAAATACTGTACTATGATCACATCAAGTTTACCTTTAAACGAGAATCTTGTCCAAGTTCGTTCATAGGGAAATTCATGACTGTACTCGTATTATTGATTGTATCGTGATGGATATGGATATGGAAATGTATATGGATATGGAAATGGATTTGGATATGGATAACCCTAGACCTGCATATCGTGGACAACTTGGTGCACAAGGTTTTGGATGTTTCGTGGACGGTCGCTGGGGCACTAGGACTGATCCGATCCGGACAAAACATATGGATTAGTCAATTGGAATTGAGGATGAAGATGGCATGTGGCGAGACTTGCTATATGCGTCACATAGCATTTTCTATCCCGTGACTATAACTCGTCCTTTATGGCTATGCCAGCGACAATTGTCATATAGATAAGTCATCCTCGCTTAGCGGCTATTCGCGTGCGAGTCATTGAATCGCATCAAAAAACAACTGAACACCTGGACGATCTTGATATAACGACTCTCGTGTTTGCATATGATATGCCTCTTGAATGTTTATACTTGCCCGTGCTTGAATTAACAATGTTTGCTTTGGACAGGGAAGGTAAAATGGTAAGTTGGTAAGTCTCTCCGTGATTCCTCTCATATCGCACGGCGCACTGCCACACGAGTTAGGCTATTCAAATCTTGCATGAAAATGATCCTAAGGCAACTAGAAAGACAACGTAATAGTTGGTGCACAGAACCTTTATTACGTGTTTGGATTTGTCGAGCGGGCGAGTAGCCTCCCCACCAGTGCATTCAATGTACTGATAACCCACCAGATCGTTTGCAGGGTGCGGGAGAACCTTGTTCGGTGCGGATGCCTCCTTCGTAAGTGCTAAGGCGTGGAGATCACTCTGAAGCAGTGGTGCGTCCGGAACTGAAGCACATATACGAGACATAATGTTGGAACATAGCCCAAACATCGCCTGTACAATCATTCCATAATTGTAGCCACTTGGCACGCTTTTTCTGTTTTTGAGAGAGAGACTTGAGCGACTTGTAATCTCGGCTATTCGCCGTCTGGAACACTTGTTAGTATCAATAAAAGAGCTTATTTTACTTCAACTTGTGTTATTCAATGCTTTCGCTATATTGTCGACTCAGTGAACTTGTTACCGATTGCCTATGCGTTCATGACTCCGCTGTACTCGAACAATCTTGGCGACTCTGTGGCTTAGAACTCTTAACGCCAGCCAATGAACCACGGCCTTGCACGGGCGTGGCTTACGCTCGTGCAGCATCACGCCCGGATGGGTCAAAGCGATCGTTCCGCGGGAGCGCTGGCACGGTAATTCTCGCATAGCTGGAATGGCCGAATTGCATACGGGAGATCGGGGGGTGACACATAATAATCGACAACACTTATGCCTTTGAGCGCATGTCCTTCATGGATGGCTTCTCAGGCTATAACCAAATGATGATGTTTCCCGGTGATGAGAAATATACGTCATTCCGAACCCCGATAAGCATATACTACTTTACAGTCATGCCTTTCGGTCTGAAGAATGCGGGTGCTACATATCAACGAGCTATAAGCACCATTTTTTTGTGAACATCTACGCAAGACGGTGGAATGCTACATCAATGATATCGCCGTTAAGAGTCATGCCAAGGATGATCACTTCTAAGACCCGAGGACTGTGTTCGACTTAATATGCATAACCGTCTCAAGATGAACCCTACCAAGTCCTTCCTGGTAGTCTCCAGTGACAAATTCCTCAGTTTTGTTATCACTTTCTGGGGTATTCACATAGACCCCGACAAGACCAAGGCCATCCTGGAGATGAATCCGCTAAGGAACCTCCGGGAACTCCGTGGCCTCCAAGGGAGGTTGGCATACATTAAGAGTTTCGTATCAAACCTCTCTAGACGTTGTCGGCCATTTATACAACTCATAAAGAAAGGTATCTCCTTTGTTTGATAAATAGTGCCAATGAGAGTTCAATAATATTAAAGAATACCAATTAAACCCTCCTGTATTGGTGGCCCCTGTCATGGAAAAGCCATTCCTGCTGTATGTACACGCAATGGATCACTTTTTCGGTGCCTTGTTAGCCCAGAATAGTGATTCAAACCACGAGCAGGCCATATACTACATCAGCCAGATGATGGTCGGCCCAAAGCATAGGTATACCGATGTCGAGAATGAGTATCTTGAGTTAGTATTCACCATCCAAAAAAACTCGATACTACGTGACTGGACAGACCATTTATGTAATCTCGTGAGTCAACCCCCTCAGGGTCCTCATGACCAAACCTGGGGCACTCAGTTCCCGCTTGGCTACCTGGGCAATAATATTATCTCTATATGATATGGTATTCGTCCCACAGAAGGTCGTCAAGGGTCAGGCATTGGCCGACTTTCTGGCAGCCCACCCAGGGTTAGAAATCTTAAAGCTCTTTGAAGATATTCCAGATGAAGTAGTAGACGCCAATGTCACCTAACACAAAGCAGTTTGGCGAATGTTCTTTGATGGTTCTTCAAGCGCAGGCCCCAAACGCAACGTCAGCGTTGGGGTTGGGATAGTGTTGATCTCCCTACATAGCCTAGTCATAAATCGCGTATACTCTCTCACGGAGTCATGCTCCAATAATATGGTAGAGTACAATGCCCTAATCATTGGACTCCAACCCGCCAAGCAAGTCGGAGTGGAGTACTTGGAGGCCTACGACGATTCTCAGCTAATCGTCAATCAAGTTTCGGGAGTATATAAAGCCCAAAATGAAGACTTGATCCCCTACCACCAAACTGCACTAAGCATCATCGTGACCTTCGAGATGTTCTTTATTGAGCATGTCCCTCGGTTGCAAAATATTGAGGCGAACGCTTTAGTCGGCCTCGCTGCTTTCTTGGCAGTCCCAGACAACACCCATCAGTTAATCACGGTGATCGGTCAAGAGTCACTACTAGAATAAGAGGGATTAGCGACGTTTCTTAGTGACTCTAGGTAAAAAGTCGCTAATTTAGCGACTCCATGTAAAAACATTACTAGACGTCGCTAATTGGCGACGTCTAGCGACGTTTAGCGACTTTTATTAAGATTTTAAAAGATTAGTCACTATAAGTTTAATTAAGGTCGCTAAACGTCGCTAATATATCTGATTTAGCGACGTTTAGCGTCGTAATTAGCAACGTATATATAAAAAATATTTAGCAACGTGTTTAGCGACGTCTATAACGTCGCTAAATTTTATTTTAGCGACATTTATATTTGACGTCGCTAAACGTCGCTAAATTTTGATTAATTAGGGCTCAGTTTTCTTTTCCCCCATCTGTCGAAAATTTCGAAAGTTTTCGATTTCCCCCGCCCCCCTCTCCGGCGACCGTCTCCCCACGGCTGCAGCTACTCCGGCATCCTCCTCCTCCTCCTCGAGCTCTAGGTAATCTTTTTTTCTCTCTCTCTCTCTCTCACATGTGACACTGAAATAACACACACTTGACAGATACGACACACGCAAACAGACACGACACACGCACACAGACACTGACAGACACACACGACACACACACACAGACGCACACACACACACAACACACGATACACGACACACGCACACAGACACTGACAGACACGACACACACACACAAGCTGATACCTTATTCATACAAGCCCCGTCCATTTTACACACCAAATTTGTTTTGTTCAAAGGTTCCATTACCAACCTTGTAATTTGGCAGATTGATGCTTTCGCAAGGATGTTTGCTAACACCAACCATAAATATTGGGTCATTTCACTTGCCCATAGAGCATCATTTGGGTGATTTTGTGTCAAATCCATTTGAACTCCAACAGTTGTAGATCTCTCAGAATATGGTATAATGTATCTAGTGCCATTTGAATGGCAGATTCTTATAAGTTTAGAATTTTTGTAACTCCCACCTGTATGTTGTCTAAAATACATCAGATGCCCTCTCTTATTTAACTTGTGAATAATAAAACAAAACAAATATCTAACCACTTGTTACTCTTATCATAGCATACGTCACTATTCAAATTTCTATTTTAAAACCTCCAGGCAAATTACCTTCAAGCCATTAGATGAAGGCAAACAGATTGGACAAATTTGCAACTTCATTGGTTGATTGTTGAGCTGAGCTTGCATAAATAAGATTGGTAGAGATTTACTAGGATCCAAATTCCCTCATGGTTAAGGTATAGACAAGTATCAGGTAGGTGTTCACCGGTCACTAGTTGCATGCCAATACAGCCCTTAACTGATACTATGGTATCAGGGATTTAATTGGCAAGAGTGATCAGTGCAGTGCAGTCCAATTAGAGCACAAAAGTGCTGTGAAGTGAACTGATACTGTGGTATTAACCTAGTATTGACTAGTATAAACTAGTATGGATCTAGAAGTGGCTTAGAAACATCACCATGAACTAGTTAACCATGTTTATCATTTCAAGGGCTCTTGGACTTTGATAAATGAAAGTATGTATTATATCAGTTATAAAATAAAAGTATTGCTTATTTTAGACTTTGATAAATTGTCAGTTATTTTGACTATTGCTTATTTTAGACTTTGATAAATGAAAGTATGTATTATATCAGTTATGATTTTTATAGTACGGTTAAGTTATGAAGTTTGGTGATAAACCACTGTATGTAATGATTTATATGATACATACTGTCATTTTTGCAGAAGAATCTAGAAATGGATATGAATTACTATCTACGTCATCGTTCGTGGATGTACAACCGTCATACTGATGACATGTGCGGTATGTGGGATGAATTCATTGAGGGTGTACAACAGTTCCTACAGTACGCTAAGGCGTTCCCTCAGTACATGGACGGTACCAAAATTAAGTGTCTGTGTGTGAGATGTCGCAACAGAAAATATCATCCAGAAGTAGAAGTTACATATCATGTATACTCGAAGGGCTTCACGCCAAATTACTATCAGTGGATCGCGTACGGAGAACTTGTATCTCTAGCATCAGAGTCGGAACCCTATGTGGAGCCGTATATGGATGTCCACGACCATGATGCTTATGACGACGGGTTGGTAAACATGGTTTATAATGCGGTGGGGCCTAGTTTCAATCCGAACAATTATGATACGGCGGGACCAAGTTTCAATTCGGACAATTGTGATGCAGCTGAGGAGGCACCAAATATCGATGCTGCAAAGTTTATGGAGTTGCTAGAGAATGCAAGGACTCCACTATATCCTGGTTGTGAGGATCATTCACCGTTGGAGGTGGTTACAAGATTATTGAGCATCAAGTCCGATTTTAATATGTCGCAAGAATGTTATAATCGACTGCTCGATTTGATTATCGAGATCTTGCCCGAGGGTGCAAAGTTGTCTAAAGACTTCTATCGATCTAAGAGGATGGTGAGATCGCTTTGGATGGGATACGAAAAAATTGATGCATGTCGTAACGGGTGCATGTTGTACTACAAAGACGACAAGGATGAAGATGCGTGCAGATTCTGTGGTGTTGATCGCTACAAGGACACTGTTAGTGGAAAGTATGTCGGTGCAAGGAAGCCAACCGATTCGATGCACTACTTGCCTTTGATGCCGCGGTTGCAGCGGTTGTTTATGGTTAAGGAGACTGAAGAAAACATGAGTTAGCACAAGCGAAAACAGATCGAAGGAGTATTGGATCATCCATCCGATGGAGAAACATGGAAGCACTTTGATCGAGAGTATCCACATTTTGCCGAGGAACCATGTAATGTCAGATTGGGGCTCTCCTCTGACAGTTTTACCCCATTCGGACTTTCAGGCTCCCAGTATTCGTGTTGGCCTGTGATCGTCACTCCGTATAATCTACCACCTTGGATGTGTTACATATCGAGAGTATCCACATAACCTTGATGTCATGCATATCGAGAAGAATATGTTTGATAACATAATTAATACTGTAATGGAGGTAAAGGGGAAGACTAAAGATAATCTGAAGTCCAGGTTGGACTTAGAAGAAATATGTAGACGTCTTGCATTGCATTTGATTGAGGAGGGGAATGGAAAGTTAAAGCAACCTAAGTCAGTTTTCTCACTGGAGAAAGAGGATAAAGGTAGACTTTGTAGGTGGATTCAGGGTCTAAAGTTTTCAGAAGGGTACGTGTCGAACTTAAGAAGATGCGTCGACCTCAAGGAGAACAAACTGGTGGGTATGAAGAGCCACGATTGTCACGTATTCATGGAGAGGTTAATTCTGATTGCATTTCGGGAATTCTTACCACAGGTCGTTTGGGACCCATTGACAGAGCTGAGCATATTCTTCAGAGATCTTTGTTGTACTAAGTTGCTCGTCGATCGTCTAAAAAAGCAAGAGAAGGACATTGCGGTAATACTATGTAAGCTCAAGAAGGTGTTTCCTCCTGGATTCTTCGACTCTATGGAGCATTTGCCAATTCATCTTTCCTATGAGGCACGTGTTCGTGGTCCTGTCGATTATCGGTGGATGTACCCCTTCGAGCGACATCTGAATCACCTAAAGAGAAAGGTAAAAAACAAGGCATGGGTTGAGGGCTCTATTTGTGAAGCTTATGTTCTCGAGGAGATTACAAACTTTTGCTCGACGTATTTCAAACCGCATGTTGCTACTAATAGGATGAAAGCTTCGAGAAACGACGATGCATATCAGGAATCTAATGATGCAATACTCAAAGTATTCTCCGAAAATGATTCGAGAAAAATAAAGAAGAGATAGTTGAATGAAGATGAGCTAAGGGCTACTCAATTGTATATATTACTCAATTGCGACGAGGATCAAGTGGTGAAGCTAGAGGGGTAAGTAATTAATACGTCCACGTTTACATCATCTCAATGTAATAGTATAAGATACTATTATGCTACTAATCAGCAGTTGCTTCATTGTTTTTCAACACATATAATGATGAGTTGAGGTCGGTTAGACCCTACATAACAAATGAAGAAGTAGAACAAGATATGAGATGCCATTTTCCTTCTTGGTTGAGCGCATATGTAAGATGCTTGGTAATTACTTTTTATTTCTGCACTTGCAAAACAAATAACTTACTATCGTTACTTTGGTATTTAGGTCGATCGTCTAATAACACCCGAGACTGAATCTATTAGAACTCTAGCCAAGGGACCAATTACTGCCATAAAAATATGGCCAAGTTTCTGTGTGAATGGGTTCAGGTTTAAGTCAACAAATGCTCCTATCAGAGACAGCTTTCTGGATCTTGATTCCACGAAAAACAGTTGTTTGTGTATCAAATCTTCGAACTACAAAGATGTCAATCCGGGCAATGATTTTTTTTGCATCTTACGAGAGATTGTGGAGTTGACATATAATTATGGCACAGAACCTGCTAATATCGTGCTATTCAGGTGTGAATGGTTCGATCCGATTCAAGATCAAGGTTGGAAAATTGACAAGCATGGCCTTGTGGATATAAACTACAAGCGTAGATATCAAGGCTACGAACCATTTGTCCTATCAAGTCAGGCTCAGCTCGTGTACTTTACAACTTATCATAGACGGAGGACAGCGAGGTCAGATTCGTGGGCAGTATACAAGACTAAAGCTAGAAATACCTTTGACATCGATGAAATAGCTTATCAGGAGGACGATCTACCTCTTGTAACAAATATTGTAGATGTGGACTCAACGGAAGTTACTCATTACACGATTAATAATGTAGAAGATATAGAATTATCCAAAGAGAAAGACGAAGTAGATAAAAGTGAAGACGAAGAAGAGGAAGAGAAGGACGAGAAAGGCGAATAAGATAAATTTTCTGAAGATGATTGAAAATAAAATATATTGCATGTAGAAAGTAACTATATTTTGACTGTAGAATGTAGATCAAGGTTGAAAAATTGACGAAGTAGATGTACCCATTAATGAATATATGTATTATATTTTGACTGTAGAATGCTTTGAGATATGCATCACATTTCGACTGTAGAATGTACTATATATTTGTGTTTCTCTATATTCATCATATGTTATTATCAGATATGACATGATGACGCAGAGGATTTAGCATATCCCGAGGTAGACAGAGTGCTCCTCCGGTACTGCATACTGTTGGTTCCGGATCATCATCACCCAGTACTCCAGTATATCGATCACTCAAATCTCCGACTGTTGGGATGGGTAGTTCCAGGCGTGATAGTACACCCTCGTCCAGCGTTCCTCCTGCTGACGGAACCATGGGGACAGATGAGCATGTCGAGGAGGTCGTGCCCACGTTGTCCCAGCATCAACAAGATCCTCCATGCGCACCTCCGGAGGAGACAAGGACAGAGATTTGGGCCGACGGTACAAAGTAAGTCAATTAGATAGTTTAGTATAATATATATCGTGTATTTCTTTATTCATCGTATATTGACTTTTTTAGTATTCTAAATTACTATCTCTATATAGATATCATCCATCGTCGGTTCAGAGACGCCTGGGCCAATTTTTGAGGTACAACTACGGTGGACCTTGGATCAACTACTCTGAGGCTCCGGAGGAGAGGAAGGCATTCTGGTTTGCGTACTTCCATGTAAAAATATATTAAATAAATCCTCTAATTTATGCATATTATATAACTTATCCGTGATGCTAACTTACTAAATTATTTATTGTAGCAAACATATTTTTATCCTCCGCACCAGGCCAAGTTGATCGAGCGGCTCTTTCCTACTGTTGCCGCCAAGCTTATCCGAGATGCTCTGGATGACCAGAAGGCTCGTGATCGTGCTGGAAAACCGATCCAAGGTTGGATCACGCCTGAGCAGTGGACTACGATGAGGGCTAGATTCGATGATCCGAGCTACAAGGAAAGGTCTAAGAAGGCCAAGGCGGCTAGGCGGAATGCTGCCAAGTGGTGTGGTGGCTCGATTTCGATGACGGAACATTTCCGTCGTTTGGTATGTTTTTTCTTTTAAAATATATTATTTTAATATAAGTACCATAAAATGGTACTTGGAAAAAATGTTTAAGTTTAGTAATAAATAATATATTTTTAACAGGTACAGAGGGGTGAGGATGCAAACATGGTGACCGTATTCTTGGCCACCCATCGCAAGGATGGAAATCTCATTGATGAGAAGGTCTCTCAGACCTATGTAAGTATTACTTTACTTTGTGTTAATTTTAATATAACTTAGGCAATTATCGAGTTTCCAAACCTTTCTAGGCTGAGTATCTTAGGCTGCGTGAGCGGGCGACTGCTAGTGCACCTAAACCTGGAGAGGCAGGTACTTCATCGCAGCCCGCTCCAGCTCTGTCGGCGGACGACTTGTGGGTGACCGCAACTGGTGGTCTCTAGAGGGGTACGTACTACGGTACGGGCTCCTATGGCGCCCTGGTTGCGACGCAGTTATCTAGGGCCTCCCCGACAGCTGCGCATTCCATACAGCCCTCGCAGTCGCAGCCCTCACAATCGCCGGCTAGAGTCCAGGAGGCCGTCCAGGAGGCCATTGACCATCAGATTGCTTCTCTCCGTGAAGAGTTACTACGAAGGATGGAGGAGCAGCCCTGGTCCCAGCCGCAGGCGGACGATCCGATGCTCATCGCAAGATTCGATATGCTCGACCGCAGTATGACGGAGCTCCAGGATTTGACAAATGATATTAGAGCCTCCAATGACCGCAATATCATGGAGCTGCAGGCATCACAGGTATTAATGGGCGAGAGGCTGACGATGATGCAGGATTCAATGGTTCATAGCAGTACGAGGATGTTATCTACCATGGATTCTTACAACCAGCGACTCGCAGACTTAGAGCGGGCACGGCCTCCTATTGCGCCTACATCAACACAGACTCCACCGACGTCACTGCCTTCTCCATCGACATCGGTGTCGATTCCACGGGACAAGTATGAGCAGTTCTTATCCTTCAAGTGCGCCGGTGGTCAGCCTTCTGCAGATCAGTAGTAGTATAGTTAGTTACTGGATATTTATATTTTTTTTTAGGATACGATTGTATGGATATAAATTTGCCATATTCTTTACGTTTACGATGAGATTTGCTGGATGCTTTCTTTTCTTCAAATTTTATTATATTAATTCATATTTTGGTTTACAACTGATGACTCATACTTGGTCTGTATTTACCCAGTGCACTAGAATTTTTCCCCTTGGTGCTGCTACTGTGTTCTTTATTCAATTATTTCTACTACCATCATATACCTGATCATGAACCCAAGGGGGTTGATAAACCCAGAAATGCAATTCAGAAATATTATTTTTTTATTTTTTTAAAATTAGCGATATTTTTAGCGAAGTTTAGCGACGTTTAGCGACGTTTATTTATGTCGCTAAGTACGAAGCTAATTAGCGATGCTGTTACACGTCGCTAAATACGTCGCTAATGACGTCACTAAAATCGTCCCTGTACGTCGCAAATTGCTAACATGGCAGTACTGCCAGGTCATTTAAGACGTCAGTGTAACGTCGCTATATAAGTCGCTAATTAGCGACGTTTAGCGACGTTAGTGTACGTCACTATTTAGTGACTGCGTCGCTAAACGTTGCTAAATGTAGCGATACTTTAAAGTCGCTAAAAAACGTCGACATAGCGACGTTTAGCGACGTTTTTTGTTTTAGCGACTTAGTTTTTTTCGACTGCTTTAAAACGTCGCTAATTACGTCGCTAAACATATTTAGCGACTTTTTTTTGTTATTTAGCGACGTTTTTAGATGTCACTAATTTGACTTATTCTGGTAGTGAGTTGGTATGTCCCAAAAGAAACCTATGCTTATGTCTCAGCTATACAGTGGAGGTCGACATCGATGCTCAAGATTGGAGGCTTTCATTCATCGACTACGCAGTCTATGGAATTTTTCCTGAAAACCCAAAGGAAGCTACTTCAATCAGAAGATGTTGTCTTAAGTTTGTATTGGTTGACTTTTTGGTTAATAGATCACCTCGATTTGTGTGCCATGAGTCTCGAGTTGATAAATTTGGGTTTCTCTGGACAAAATTTAGGAATTAACCTAAGAATCAGAATAATAAAGATTAAAATAGAATTTTAGAGTAATAATTCCAGAATTAAATAAATTAAAATAAAATATCTCTTAATATGGTAACATATCATACGTAGGATTTAGACTCTGAATTGGGACCTGATCCAAACACTGCTAAGGACCCCAGGCGAGTACATTTTCGTGATTACTTTCAATGCTTGATAGTCTCTATAATGCATGCTTATTATTGATTATTTGATTCTTAACACTTATTACACGGATTAGTTTGATGGATTCTTGTTATGAGATACGTGACTGTTCTAGATTATTGTTATTTCTTCGTGACTGGTTCAAAATCTATGTTATACTCGTGGGGAGAGAAAATACTTAGTGGACATGTGAACTACCCTTTTTATCCCATGGTCTCACTGGAATAATAGCATCCATACACGACACGTGTGGTTTGCCGAATTTTACCCTTAGTCGTTCACATGTCAACAACGTATTTCAAATCACTTAGAGTAGTTTGTTCCTATATGTTCTTCCATACATTGTACTTATTTTCTATGTTGCTTGGAGATATTGTACTAAATTATTGGTATGACAGGACTTAAGTATTTAGTTATTCTGGTTGCCTGATTGTGATTTCAGTTTTGTTGCTATCATATATTTTTTTCTATTTATTGTCTTATAGCTTCTACCAAGTGTTGGAATTATTTTTACTATGATGTACACGTTCCTTTCCTGACTAGATAACCATATTTTAGGTGACTACGATAAGGATACAATCCCTACACATTATGGACTGTATGCTAGTGACATAATAAAGCCTGATTTTGCCCTCCAGGAGGATCAAGAAGAGTTAGCAGCTCAGATATCGTCTACAATGGAGTAGTTTAGAAGAGTAGCTGGTTTTGTTAGTTATTTTGGAGCGAATTGTTCTTCGACAATTTTTTTATAGTATTTTGAATATTGTTCTTTGGATATTTAGTCATTTTTTGGAGACTTCTTGGACCCGCATCGAGACTATTATTTCATTATTATCTATGGTGTATTCATTTAAAGTAGTGTCTGTAATTGAGAATAGTATGGAGATGTATATATATTATGAGTTATATATTATACTTGTGGCTTATTGTACAGCGTTCTACCACTAACACTACAGCGTAGGCTGGACGTACTCATGACTCATACCCAAATATAGGATGCGGGTCGTGACACATTTTTATGGTAGCCCATGCCTATCAGGTTTTCCATACGGTTGAGAACTCATAGTTGTACTCAAGTTAGATGTATGACTGCGAGCCTGTCATAGGATATACAAATTAGGAATAGAAAAATACTCAATAATAATTAGGGACCCCATATACTCAACTTGCTAACCCTTATTAATCTCTTTCGAGCAATCCGACCATTTTCATAGTTGATTGTCCTTCTTGAATACTACCTTATCTTGTGCCAAATCAATTGAATTCTTACTGTTTTCAACCTTTCAGAATGCCACCCAAGACTAGAGCGTGTGGTTCCAGAGCCAATGTTGCTCTCTCCACACCATCCGCCTCGCAGGAGGCCTCATCAGCTGGATCGGGGAGTCCTCCTCCTCCTCCTCCTCCTCAGCCATTACATGCGCTCTTTAGAAGCATGATGGAGGCTTAGAATTCTGCATAGGAGACTTATGAACCTCTAGTGGTAAAGCTGAATAAGAGACTTTTAAAGCCGTCTATCGCACTGGTGTAGATCTCGGGAATAACGAAATACAGGAGTACATACTCATGCTAATGTCCCTTCTCTTGACGATGTAATTCCTGAGGATAGAGGGTTATCTTTGAACTACTATGATGTTGCACATCTAGGCACATTGTATTCTATTGAGCACAGTCTAGGTCTGTACCTGCATAAATAGGTGACTACCACCAATGCAGTTGTAGAAGCATAAAAAATACGCTGGAAAAGAGCTACGCAGCCTCTTGATACAGAGCAGCGTAAGCAGAGGCCTTCAGAGCCATCAGGCGTACAACAGAGTTTTCTCTGCTAAAATACAGCGTGAAGAATAAAGCTCAAAGGACCATCCGCATAAGTGCAGTACGTCCAGGCCGCTCCACCGTGAACAAAGTTCTTCATCGCCTCTATGGCGTAAAACTCATCCGCTCTCAAAGCAGCGTTATAGCGTACGAGGAATGCTTCATCTTCCCCAAAATGAACCTGTCAAGTCCCGCAGTGAATCTGACCTCTGACTCCTGACAAAAGGTGATGCACGGCTACCCAGACGACGGCTGGAAACGATGGCAGACCTCTCGGGACGCGTCCCACAGTATGATGGCGGATCTCACCATTTAATGCAGAGGATTTGGTAAAACATCACCAAACCGTCGTTTACTGGAGTCCCCTCAGCATAAACCGCTCTTTTGCATACAAGGGAATACGCCGCCCTGTTTTACACAGGCAAACATGAGCTGTTTTACGCTCCGCAGCAGACAAAATCGCCTGCCACATCAAAAGCTGCACTTCGTACGGGATTTGAGGCACGTCTCCACGTCTAATTACAAAGAGCGGTGACAGTTTCTCTCAAGACACGTCTCTGCGACGGGTGCACAGAAAGCCTGCAGACTTTCGAAACACGCCTCCGTATTTAATGCATAAGATGATGGCAAATCTCTGCAAGAGATTTGGTTATATCTTCAAAAGCCGTAATTCCGGCTAAGGCGTCCATATCAGCACGGTATGCAGCGGCTTCTACGCCCATTTAGGATCTGTGCTCAAGCGGCTTCTACGTCCATTCTGGCATGATATGCAGCGGCTTCTACGCCCATTCAGGATCTGTGCTCAAGCGGCTTCTACGCCCATTCTGGCACGATATGCAGCGGCTTCTACGCCCATTCAGGATCTATGCTCACTCGGCTTCCACGCCTACTCAGTCTCTACGACCACTCAGTCTCTACGACTGTTCGGCTTCTATGCCTGCTCGGCTTCCATGCCTACTCGGCTTCTATGCCTGTTCAGCTTTTATGCCTACTTGGCTTCTATGCCATGGTGACGGACATTTGGCTTCTACGCCAACCTCTTCTACACAATGGATACCTACCCACGTGGCTTTTACGCCGTGATCTTAGTAGCAACCGTACGTGTTGTGTCCCCTTAGTTGGACCCACGTCACCCGCTCAGTCAAAAGATCATCTATAAGTAGGCATTGGTTACTTTAACCATTGTATAAAAGGGTGCTGTACTTTTCACTCCTCGGTTGCTACACCAACGGAGTGGTCACTGTCACCAAAGACTCTATAAATAGAGGCCCCTGTCAATGGGGAACAAGGTCAGAAAATTTGATCAAGAATACCAATATCAGATCCAAGGTCGACAATTGGAGAAGATCGAACAAGGAGGAGTAGAGAGAGAGAGAGAGAGAGAGAGAGAGAGAGAGAGAGAGAGGGAGCCCGGAGCTCAGGCAAAGAGCGGGGATCGACGACTTCGGCATCGTGCATCCACCCTCTCCTACAACCTTTGAAGCTGCTACCTGTCTTCCACGGCACTTCTTCAACATCGCGTGGTCCAAGGGCTAAAGTGATCGACCGCAGATCAGACACCTATAGCAATTTATACCCAGATTAAATAAATTTTACTCCCACATCCTCATATAGGATTACATTGTACAAGTTTGTTTGTAAACCAAAGGGCACAGGTTTCGCACAAAACCCGTCATTGAAATACACTTTCATTTTTTCGTTTAATACAACAAACAAGATAGTGACTCTGCTAGGGACGTCTTTCTCTTTTGACGAGGAAGTAATTGCTCAACGCGATGCGGTATCTATAGGAACCGTGAAGAAGATGCTGGTCGTTCATTTCGACCAGTCTGCTTACGAAAACATGCTTCGAACCGGGGGTAGCTCTCACTCTCTCTCCGTCCAAGACAACAGGAAGCTGCACAAAGTGTGGATGCCCAAGACATCCTCAACCATTCCTGTGGACTCTCCGATCTCTCCGACCAATGAGGTGGTAACATCGCTCCCTCCGTGCCCTGCACGTAAAATTCAGTCTCCCGCTACGCGCGGTACAGACAAAACTTCGGGCAAGGCCTTTGCGCTAACCCAGAAGTATCCACTGCGCTCTATGCGTAGGAACCAGTCTCCCGCTACGCGCGGTACAGACAAAACTTCGGGCAAGGCCTCTGCGCTAACCCAGAAGTATCCACTGCGCTCTACGAGTAGGAATTAGTCTCCCGCTACGCGCGGTACAGACAAAACTTCCGATGGTGCCTCAACGCCAAATCGAAAGAACAGATCATGCTCCATGCGGGAAACAACATATGACTTCTACGGTAAAACAGATGAGCGTGGTGATCTCCGCAAGGGGAAGCAAGCAGGCAAATATTCAGCCTCTCAGCCTTTACGCCAGCAAGAGAACAATCTGCCTACCCTCCGGATTACGCGAGAAGCCGATGGCCGACTGAGGACCTCTTTAGCTTTACGCCAGTCTGAGCGAATCTCCAAATTATGCCAGGCGAAATCCCACGACGTAAAGTAAGCTCAGGTTGCTACTCCTGACCTACGCGAATGCCTAATCCAGAAGCGTAAGGAGAGGGGACCTTCCAACATGTCTATTACGCCCCCTAGAGAGCAATGTTGTAATAGTTATAAGATTGTGATTGACTGCTGCTGTTCTAAAGCAAAACGGTCGGTCTTCGACCGATTAAGCTACTCTCAGTCTTTTTCGGAAGACGAGCACGTGTATGCGTCCGTGAATATGGCTTCACGCATACCCAGAAGAAGGTCGAGCTCAAGATGTCATCCCTCTGGGCCTCCGAGTCGAAGAAGATTCGAAGACCTCCTCTGGAGCACTGAAGCTGGGTGTTCCAAAACACCCCGGCAAGGTCACAGCAACCAGCTCCGTACTCATCTGATTCCGACGCAGGGGGTCGCCAATCTCCTAGATCAGATGCTGAGAGTGTAGAGTCGACTTCTGCGACGACCTATACTAATCCTTCGATGACACCCAGGGAAGTGGGAGCTTACGCCATTGAAGATGAACGCGAGGAGGCTTCAGGAAACGCGGAACAACGCATCACGGTGCTAGAGACGTCTCTGAAGCAAATGCAATCCGTAATGGAGAACATGCACCAGATGATGCTAACTCAGCACGCGACTGCCATGGCTCAAGCGTCGGTCCCGCCAACTCAGATACGTGTGGGGGTAGACTTACCACCATCCAACCCAAGCCAAGAACCTGCTCTAGATCAAGAGTCAGCAGTCCCTCCGCTTCCAACTGAGAATCCGATGCAGGCAGTGCGGGAGTTGAAAGCCCAGTTTGACGCCTTAAAGCACAAAGATCAGCTCAAGAAACTGGGAATCAACCAACCTTACCCGGCTATCTGGGAAGAAGTCCCTTTTCCTCCGAAGTACAAACCTCAGACTATGGCTCTGTTCGAAGGAAAAACATCACCAAGTCAATACATGAACTATTTCAGTCTTATGACGGTGTTGCTACAAGGGAACGACGCCCTCCTCACTCGGGTGTTCAAGGGCTGCCTCTCAGGAGTAGCCTATCAGTGGTACCATAGCTTGGCGGACAACTACATTGCTTCCTTCGAGGACTTTAAAGCGCTATTCTTCACACGATTCTATGAGGGTGGAATGGACATGTCTATGTCCTCCCTCATTGAAGTCAAGCAAAGGGAAAAGGAAGACGTTCGCACCTTCGTCGAACGTTTTCGTCAGGCCATCTTACAAATGCCTCTAGGAGTTCCAGACTCGGCGTTTGTAGACATTTGCAGGAAGAACCTCCTTCCTATAGTCTCAGTGTTTACAGGACCATATCAGTTCTATGAGTGGCCCTTGTTCATCGTCTCGGCAGTGGCCGCCAAAGACAACAGTCGCAAGGCACGCGACAATGGCATCATGATCTCCGCCTCCGATAGAGGCAAAAGGTCATCTCCCAGCGGCGACCATCCTCGCAGCTCCAAGAGAAAAGAAGCTCTGACGGTCAATATGTCCAGACAAAAGACGGCGGCGACCACGCAGACAAAGTCCGGGACTTCCAGGCCCGTCGATGTCTACTCTTTCGACGACGACGATATCCCTAGTATATTTGAGTGTCTCGTCAAAAGTGGCAAGATCACCCTGCCGGAGCTAAGGCAGCCCCAAGAGGTCGGCAGTACCGACGACCCCAAATACTGCATCTTCCACAGATACGTACACCACCCAACAAAGGTGTGTTACGTACTGAAAAGGAAGATCCAGGGGTTGATCGATGCTAAGGCCATCACCCTGCACAACACCGAGAAAACGGTCACAGCCAACATGATCTCTCTGCGGTTTGGCGATCTGCCTCCCCAAGAAGTCATGGACGGTATCACGCCCATTTTCTGAGCCACAATGGACATCGTTAATCTTCCTCCGGCTAGGGATCAAAATCATAACCTGGTACCCCTGACCACCCGTCAGGGCGAGATTATGTGGGTTCATCCAGATTTGGTGTCAGAGCTCGAAGAAGAGACTAAAGCTACTAAAGCTGCGTCTAGGAGGAGCTCAAAGTGCAAACCATGCCATATGGTCATAAATTCTTCGCCATCAGACGAAGACGACGTACTTGCTGCAACCCGGTCAGGGAGAGCCTACCTCAACGACTACGGAGCAAGTCAGGAGGATATACCGGCAGACGTTTCAGCTGCCAAACCTGCAGGGCCAAGCCCCGTCATACCGGAAGCCAACCCTTCAAAACCGACACCGGCGGACAAAGAAAAATAAAGAGAAGTGCGCTTCGATAAACCTGTAAAAAATATTCCGAACAAAGGTTTTGAGAAGCCGTATAACTTCGACATCCTAGCCCAACTGGCTAATACACCGGCCAGACTATTCATATCATCTCCAGGATCAACCCTCTTCGAGTACTGATGAGCAAGCCGAGTATTCTTAATTCCCGACTCGCAACCTGGGCGATGCTGTTAACACCATATGACATGGTGTACATCCCGCAGAAATCCATCAAAGGCCAAGCACTGGCCGACTTCCTGGCTGCTCATCCGATCTCGGAGGCCTCCAAGTTATACGAAGACATTCCCAACGAAGTTACAGAGTGTAATTCTGCAATAGAAAGTGACACATGGCAACTGTTCTTTGATGGTGCCTCCAGGACTGGTCCCCAGGGAAACATGGTTTCAGGGGTAGGAATCGTCCTGGTCACTCCTGATAAACTCGTCATCTATCGGGCATACTCTCTTAATGAACCATGCTCCAACAATGTGGCAGAATACAACGCCCTGTTGATCGGGCTCCAAGTCGCTGAAGAGCTGGGGGTCAAATCCCTGGAAGCTTTCGGTGATTATCTGCTTATCGTTAATCAAGTCAGAGGAATATACGAAGTCCGGAATCTAGACCTCATCCCCTATCATCGAGCGGCAATCGAGATAGCCATGACGTTCAAAGGTTTCTTCCTAGAGCATGTACCTCGATCTCAGAATCTGGAAGCTGATGCCCTGGCCAGTCTAGCTGCGGACTTAGCTACCCCTATAAGAAGGCAAGATTCGGTGATCCTTCTTAACAGAGATTTATTCTGCGTGAAGAACAACCTTCACATAGAACGCAGCCACACTGTGAACACAGATCCCCCCGGAAGAGACTGAAGAAGTCCCTTCATAGATTTTGTAGCATACGGAATCTTGCCAGAGGACCCCAAAGAAGCAGTATCCGTCAAGAGACGATCATTACGCTTCTATTTCGATGCATCTTCACACTGCCTATATCGTCGAACCTACGACGGACTGCTATTAAGATGTCTCTCAAATGACGAAGCACAGCAGATTATCCGAGAAGCTCACGACGGCGTATACGGAGCGCATCAGCCCGGTCCTAAGCTACTGGATCGTATCAGAAGAATGGGCTACTACTGGCCCACTATGATAATAGACGCGATCAGCTATGCAAGATAATGCAGAGCCTGTCAGGTTCATGCAGACTTCATACACCAACCGTCTGAATATCTATATCCTATGGTCGCATCCTGGCCCTTCGAAGCATGGAGTATGGATATCGTCGGTCCCATTCACCCGTCCTCCTCCAGAGGCCACTGGTTCATACTGGCCATCACGGATTACTTCTCCAAATGGGCAGAGGCGATCCCTCTGGCTGAGGTAAAAGCGTCTGACATGATCAGCTTCATCAAGCACCACGTCATTTATCGCTTTGGGATTCCTAGAAGGATAACCCATGACAATGGGCCTCAGTTCATCAGCCAAGCGTTTTATCGATTTTGCGATAAAAGTCGAATACATAATATTGCCTCTACGGCATATTATCCAGCTGCTAATGGTTTGGCGGAAGCTTTCAACAAAACCATTATCAAACTCCTGAAGAAGTTCGTCTCTTCAAACAAAAGAGACTGGAACGAGAAGCTGGGCGAATGTCTCTGGGCATACCGCACAACGGTACGGACACCTACAGGTCGTACCCCCTTTTCACTGGTCTACGGGAGTGAGGCAGTTCTTCCCATCGAAATCCAGATCCCGTCGCTCAGGATAGCAGTGACTAGTGAGTTGACTCGAGAAAATAATGACCTGTTAAGGCTCCAAGAGCTTGAAGGATTAGACGAGAAACGCCTACAAGCTCAACAGCGCATCGCGCTCTACCAAGCACGCATTTTCAAAACTTTTAATCATAAGGTGAAGGAAAGACTGTTCAAGGTCGGCGAGCTAGTTCTAGCCGTAAGAAGGCCGATGATTCTTACCCACAGAAGTAAAGGCAAATTCCAGCCTAAGTGGGAAGGCCCTTATGTGATCGAGACAACGTTCTCGAACGGCGCCTACAGGATAGCCCAACCTAATGGAGACCTGTTAATGGCTCTTATCAACGGCAAATTCCTGAAAAGGTACTATGCTTAATCTCCCTTGCTCGGGTAGGACATAGCAAGGATCTCGATTCTGACAAAACTACTTCCAAAACGCAATTGGTAAGGTTATGCTCTATCATGTCCGTATGACCTCTGAATAGATGTGTCCTGCTAAGAAGTTTATCGGGAGTCTATCATGTCCATACTACCTCTGATATCACTCTCACCAAAACCCGTCATTTACATTCCGAAATGATGGGTCCACAAAAGTCAGAAAAGAGTCGCCTTTATTTATTCCCGAGAGGGAGGCAGAATTACATCTGGGCAAGAAAAAAAGGGAAAGGATACATCATGATGGCGGGTGAGTCAGATTGTGAATCAGCCGCTCCAGCGCAGCTATCCTCTCATTCCTAAGAACCAAGGCGTCGGTACGAGCCTGCTCCAGCCGTGCCTCAAGAGTGTCCGTGAGGGTCAGATCAGCCTTTGCTCGAAGACAGCCTGCGCAAGCAGCTTCTGTATGGTCCAACTCCCGTCGTGCTGTGCTCAGTCGGCCAAACGCTACCTCCAGACCCGCCAACGACTGGGAAGCCCACTCCTCTGCCCGAGCGAGTTCTTCCTTCAACATGGAGACCCTCGCTGCATTCCCTTCATGCTCAGAATGACACTGCGTCTCAACAGCAAGAGCCTCTTCCAATACAACTTTTCTCCTATCCACCTCCAGCTTATGCTTCTGGATAGAGTTGTTTAGGCTTTCCAGCTTCGTAGCAAGTCGCGCAGTCATGAGATCAAACCGAGCCTGAACATCAGCATCGAGGCCCCGAGTCAGCCACAAATGTTCGTTAATAGGTTGCTCTAACCCATTAACCACCGCCTCCAGGGCGTCAACTACCCCGGGATCTCCGAGCTCCCTGATGACCCCGATCGAAGCGAGAGAAGTCTTCTTCAGGCGCTCAAAATCCAGACTCTTCGCTAACATCATTGATACCATCGTTCTCAAACCGGTGTAGAAAAGGCTAGTATATTGCTCGGTCAACGCAACTAGATCCGACTGAACGCCGGGAGCGCCCACAATGTCAGCAAGTCCCTCTCCAGGGATGATTGCAGACGAGGTAGCCACAGCTGTCGCATCGACACATGGCGCAATCGAAGAAGGTGCGGTAACGGCGGTCGAAGTCGTCGCCACACTCACAAGAGGCAAGGTCACGACGACGTGTTCATCCTCCTCTCGAGGTGACGAAGCTACTCTGTGCGTACTGGCCCCCAAAGCCACTTCCTCATCAAAGTCGAACGCCTCCTCGTCAGAAGCCCGAGCAGAACCAGAATGCGCTTCAACGCTATACTCCCCGTGGGCGCTATCCCCTGAGAAGAAGACGAGAAAGTCAATATCAGTATGATAACAATCTTTCTGAAGGGAGGCATAAAGACGACATTTACCCGGAGCCAACGGCATATACGACGCATCTGCAGTCGATATAGCTAAATCATGCCTTAATGACGCAATACGAATCGTCATGCCTGGAGAAGGAGGTGGGCCGACCGACATCGCCGAGAGTTCTGTCAGGCCTCCACCAAGACGTGGTCGAAGTTCATCGGCAGGAATCTCGCCAGACGCGCTCACTGACGCGGCATGAGTCTTGCCCGCTGCTGGCCTCGGGAAAGATTCTCTCATCTGCCTCGGCCACACAGGCAATCTCGCTCCGCTACCTAGAGCAGTAGCCGCCACAGCCACCTCTAACGAGGATTCTCCGGCATCGACGATCGGAACTGTAGGAGGTCCCTCTCTAGAAGGCGAGGAACCTCCAGCCAAAGAATCATCCCCGATGTAGGGAGAGGCAGGCTCACTCACAGGAGCCGCAATACCAGGAATGCGGAGAGGACAAGCAACCATCTCCTTCCTCCTCTTGCGAAGAGAAACTTCCTTCAGAGCAGAAGCCCGTCGCTTCCCAGAAGGGACTACCAAAGTCCCCGCAGGCAGAGGCACTTCGCACCTCGGCACCGATACCAGAGGCTCGTCCGGAGTACCAGACTCCTCACCTTCGTCCGAAGAAACCGAAGGGACGTCAACTCTTCCCCCAGGCTTGGGAGAAGGCACCCGGAAGCTTCCACGCACGTCGAAATCACGATGGAAGGTGTTAATCACCACGAAAAACTGGGCGTAAGAATGGAGAATGCGAAGCTCCGTGGAGGTTGTAACGACCGGCACAATGAAGGTTGCCCTCGTACAACCCATGAGGAAATATCGCCACCCTCTAACTCCATCAATGAGTCCGCCCCTGGACCTAAAGCTGGTAACGGCATTGCCCACATGCAACTGATCGTACCCAAACTGCCTGGCAAACCGACTAGGCAAGTAGGGCTCGAAGAAGCAGTGATCTTCGCTCCTGTACAGCAGATGGGAGGGTCTAATACAGACCAACCAGTTAAAAGCTTCTGGGGAAAGGTCGGTCTTCTCTCCACCTGAATCCTCAAGCTGCACCCCTGATTGATTGTGATGCACGGGGGGAGCAGTACAGAGGAGCTTCCAACCGTGGCTGAGGTTCAACACCAGCCGACAGTCTAAAACTGTGCTCACATTCCAGGAGGAATCCTTATAATTCAGCAAGAATATACCCCCCGAGCTGCTACCAGACCCCGGAGACATCACCCGGGGATTGTGGAGAATCAACCATCCCATCAAGTATAGGTATGGTAATTCTACCCTGGGAAAACTCTCACATCGAGCTTCGTCGACGAGCAACCCGTCAGTTATGGCTCTCAAGCCAGCCTGTATACGGCACACCATGGCAGGAAGCAAGCCCAGTCTTGCCCCAAACACCAGGCGCACTGCCGGCCACAGGATATTCCAGTGAATACAGTCCGCGGATACGGTACCTGGCACCACTACTCGGCGCAGCCATATAGAGAGGAAACCAGCCAGCTGGGCTTCCTTAGACAAAGGCCTGCGACAGCGCCTCAAGTAACTACAGGCCTTAGTGCCTTCCGGGTACTTTCCTACCCCCTCGACAAGAATCTGATCCGGAGCTTCAGCCTCCTCCATAAGAGTCTCCACAACCTGGGCACTAAGCACGCCCAAATAGTTCACGGGCTCATTCTTGCCACCAGAGGCTTTCTCTGACCTGGCGGCCCTGGCTCGGTGGAAGAAGAGGTAGGACATCCACTTGGTGGTGTGAGCCAAATCAGAAGGCTCGTTATAAAAGGCGGTGCACGTGAAGTATTGACACATCAGCTCCTGATATACTTCCGCCACCCGAGGGTCCAAATCCCCCAACTCCCGGTTGGTGGGATCATACTCTTCATATGGAGTATCCCCCATCGGCAGTCTCGAGACAACTGTCATCTCGTGGAGCGCCAATCCCAACTCCCCCAGTGGAGTGACAAAGGTCCCGGTGAGCGGAATGTACCGCTCCATCAGTGCCAGGAACAAATTAGGGTTCGGAGGCAACCCGACGCTCGTCGCACTCACAGCGGCATATAGTCCAATGCCTTCCAACTCTCTCCGGAAGTGCGTCAAGGCCCAGTCAACTAGGCATCTCCATCGGGAGTTCGTTGGGGTGATCCACCCATTGCACCGAGGATTCTCCTTGGGATATACCCCGCCTCGACCCATGAAGTCGTTGTAGAAGGTCGGCAATTGGACCGGCTGGATCACCAAGCTATCTTCACTTGGAACACTACCCGGGCACAGTCCTCTGAACAACGGCACAACGCCGGAGGGGCGACTGACGAATGACCCCTGGTCAGCTCCTTTCAGATGAAAAATCTTCCCCGGTTTGCTACAGACTGATGATTTCTTGCTCCACGACTTCACGCACAGGAACTACAAGTCTACAATTTCACGCTCGACGGTGTTTTACGTCCGGAGGCTACAGACTGATGATTTCTCGCTCCACGACTTTCCGTATATTCGAACAGTCCCGAAGACGGTCAATTACAGGAGTTCACACAGAAGATACTCCTCCTTGGCCTCAACATATCCCAAGTACCCGAAACATACAAGAGTTTAAACATTGAGAAATTACTCTTCTCGGGTTAATTGGAGGTTCATCCAGACTCCAGTCTGAATATCTCGTCTATCAAAAGATGGCAACTCAGTTTTGACAGCCATTCCTCGACCTTGTTCCAAGGGATTTTCGAGAAGTCACTCTTGAAGACGAAGACTGAACAAAAAATTATGTTCACCAGAAGTTCAGAGCTCTACGCGATTCCTCAGTCCTAGCAACAGGACAGTTCTAAAAATGTTCAAAATGCTCTACAGCGTTCTATGGACTACCCGCTATGCGTAAAGGACAGGACCTTGCACTCTTTCTACAGAGTCGGCGTACAGATTCAGACGTGTTGAAGCTGCACATATTCAGACTTCACAGCAACGTATGAAAAGATGATCATATGGAGAAGAAAGGCGATTTTATTAAAAAATCAAAATCTTGATTATATATGAGGGAAATCCAATCTACAAGGGTTTTCTTTTCATTTTCATGATTACATCTGAGGGAAACTCCGTCTACAAAGGAGATACCCCCTCGTCGTCTGAAGATCGCCCAGAAGCTGTTCTGACAGGTTCTTCCTGGGCTTCAATTCTTCATCCATCTTCTCCGACAGTCAGTCAGCTCCAGCAAACTGACCGACATGGCAATGATCACCGGCGGGCACGACAGAGTTGGGGCTTGCATAGATTTTGCAGATCCCATGCACCGTGCGCCGCTCAGGCCAGGACAGAACGAGTCTGTCTGACTCTCGTCACCGGAGGGCATCGAGAGAAGGCGCGGCATGCCAGCCGCCGTGGTCAAATACGACCCTTCCTCTCTCCTAGGGCAACGCCATACAAAGTTGCTGATTATCCCGAGCAAGGGAGGCTAAGATATCCTTCCATGATCCATCGTTGCAGTAGATACTTGCTCGAAGATGCCATCTTTTTTGGCTCCTTATACGCTGGAAGAACATGATCTCCTTCTTCCTCAAATCGACCCGGCAAACTCCGATGATCATCTCTGCGTGGTGATGAAGATGTGGGGAGAACAGGCTAACTCCCCCAGCCTTTTATAGGCAAAAGAGATCACAGTGGTCCCCCATAAATCTGCCATAAAGTCTGTACCGACTGTTTCAATGCTCCATTCAGAAACGTTTCGAGTTATGAGGGGCCGTTCATGCTTCGTTCAAAGCGTTTCAAATTCCAAGGAATTTAAAAGCTCTGAAGGGGGTCTTGTAGAAGCATAAAAAATATGCTGGGAAAGAGCTACGCAGCCTCTTGATACAGAACAGCGTAAGCAGAGGCCTTCAGAGCCATCAGGCGTACAACAAAGTTTTTTCTGCTAAAATACAGCATAAAGAATAAAGCTCAAAGGACCATCCGCATAAGTGTAGTACGTCCAGGCCGCTCCAGCGTGAACAGAGTTCTTCATCGCCTCCATGGCGTAAAACTCATCCGCTCTCAAAGCAGCATTATTACGTACGAGGAACGCTTTATCTTCCCCGAAATGAACCTGTCAAGTCACGCAGTGAATCTGACCTCTGACTCCTGACAAAAGGTGATGCACGGCTACCCAGACGACGGCTGGAAACGATGGCAGACCTCTCGGGACGTGTCCCACAGTATGATGGCGGATCTCACCATTTAATACAGAGGATTTGGTAAAACATCACCAAACCATCGTTTACTGGAGTCCCCTCAGCATAAACTGCTCTTTTGCATACAAGGGAATACGCTGCCCTGTTTTACACAGGCAAACATGAGCTGTTTTATGCTCCGCAGCAGACAAAATCGCCTGCCACGTCAAAAGCTGCACTTCGTACGGGATTCGAGGCACGTCTCCACGTCTAATTGCACAGAGCGGTGACAGTTTCTCTCAAGACACGTCTCTGCGACGGGTGCACAGAAAGCCTGCAGACCTTCGAAACACGCCTCCGCATTTAATGCATAAGATGATGGCAAATCTCTGCAAGAGATTTGGTTATATCTTCAAAAGCCGTAATTCCGGCTAAGGCGTCCACATCAGCACGGTATGCAGCGACTTCTTCGCCCATTCAAGATCTGTGCTCAAGCGGCTTCTACGCCCATTCTTGCACGATATGCAGCGGCTTCTACGCCCATTCAGGATCTGTGCTCACTCGGCTTCCACGCCTACTCAGTCTCTACGACCACTCAGTCTCTACGACTGTTCGGCTTCTATGCCTGCTCGGCTTCCATGCCTACTCGGCTTCTATGCCTGTTCGACTTTTATGCCTACTTGGCTTCTATGCCATGGTGACGGACATTTGGCTTCTACGCCAACCTCTTCTACACAATGGATACCTACCCACGTGGCTTTTACGCCGTAATCTTAGTAGCAACCGTACGTGTTGTGTCCCCTTAGTTGGACCCACGTCACCCGCTCAGTCAAAAGATCATCTATACGTAGGCATTGGTTACTTTAACCGTTGTGTAAAAGGGTGCTGTACTTTCCACTCCTCGGTTGCTACACCAATGGAGTGGTCACTGTCACCAAAGACTCTATAAATAGAGGCCCCTGTCAATGGGGAACAAGGTCAAAAAATTTGGTCAAGAATACCAATATCAGATCCAAGGTCGACAATTAGAGAAGATAGAACAAGGAGGAGTAGAGAGAGAGAGAGAGAGAGAGGGGGAGTCCGGAGCTCAGGCAAAGAGCGGGGATCGACGACTTCGGCATTGTGCATCCACCCTCTCCTACAACCTTCGAAGCTGCTACCTGTCTTCCACGACACTTCTTCAACATCGCGTGGTCCAAGGGCTAAAGTGATCGACCGCAGATCAGACGCCTATAGCAATTTATACCCAGATTAAATAAATTGTACTCCCACATCCTCGTATAGGATTACATTGTACAAGTTTGTTTGTAAACCAAAGGGCGCGGGTTTCGCACAAACACCGTCATTGAAATACACTTTCATTCTTTCGTTTAATACCACAAACAGCAGTGAACCAGATTCTCACTAGTCAAAACTCCTACTTTATAGTTCCAACAAGAAAGAAGGGAGACAAAATTATCATCTTTGGCAGATTAGAAAGTCCCTAATCCTTCATTCCAGAGGAACTAGATCCTTAACTCGATACCGACAAAATACTACTTCACCGGTAGATCTCTCAAACCAAATACTTTATCCAGAAGATGGGCTTCGGTCTGAAAGCCGCTAGGGGCTTAAACTATGGTAAAGGCCGACGACTGCCTTTGCTTCTACACGCTTCGGCAGTGTCACGACCTGCACCCGGTGTAAGGGTACTAGTCGGAAACAACGCCCAGCCTATTTCTTATATCCTATTGCAGGCTCGCGGTAGTACAACTTAATTGTCGCACTACCACGACATCACATACTTTGTGAAGCTCGACCTGCATGGGCCACCACCAAAAATGTGTCATGACCCGCACCCGGTGTAAGTGTACTAGTCGAAAACAACGCCCAGCCTACGCCGCAGGATCGGCGGTAGAACGCTGTCTAGATAATCTATCTAACAATATAATGAACCACCAAAAATGATAGTATACTCAATCACAAAACTAAGATAGAAATGAGCACGAATCAGATAAAGAATAGAATAGTCACAATACAACTCATGAGTCTAAAAATAATACATCAATGAGTCTGAAGAGTAACAAAATAAGCTGGAAATAAATTCAGTACAAAAGAATATACTACTAGGCTACAACTCCTGGGTCAACTATCTCAGTTGTGATAAGTCCCTCTTGAGCCAGGGTCTCAGAATCTAAACCCACAACATCCTGGGGTCCATAAAAGGTAGGGTACCACTCCTCAGTATCATCTGGAAAAATATATTCAGTCAGGAAAGGAGCAGAGTACATCTCTAACAACAGTTCTAATTAATGATAAAAACTATGTAGCAGTAAATAGATGTGGATAAACAAGATGCACAAATAGATACAAGAGATATATAGGCAATAAGAAAATACTGAAAAGAAATACAATAATGAACAATATGCCGATGGAACAAAAATACTAATGACTAAGTGTGTGAGTACTAGCTTAATATGTGATCGACTTGGGCAAGATACAATACGGCCTGGCTAATCATACGTGCTGTGTATAATCAACACTATTCAGTAAACAGTACTTTATTCAATAGGGATATTGATCACATATCTATACTAATACTCCCCACCCCCGACTGGTATAATAGATCCAACCACGGTAAGTTATGGCACTAGATTCTCCAAGAAGATAGCTAGTCTTTCCGAGAATCGGTGTCTGCATATATACAAGATAACCAATGAAACAATACTTGCACCATATACACCATATACCAAGGAATAACATCTTATGACGAGATCTAGATATACCAATCCGTGTAACCATAGTGTCGAGAGAACATGGATTATCTACACTAGATACAGTGAACATAGAGGATATCATAAATGAGAAACTATCAGAGAATGTACTCGCCTGAAGTCCAATGAATAGTCTCACAAATGTCTGACTCGGTGCCTCAAAGACCTAGATATGGAATACAACATCAATACAAGGTCTCGAAAAGAGAATAAGTCAAACTAGTCAACTTCTAGGTCAATAAGTCGATTCTAAGTCAAAAGTCAACTATGGTCAACTCTAAAGTTAATTATGGTCAAACCAAGGTCAATCCTCACAAAACATCTATATAAATAATAATATAGAATAATAAATTAACCAATTTGGAACCATAGTTTTGAACCATCTTGGTACCCACATAATGTATGCTTAAGATACATATAATATATACTCTAATATAATATATATACAAACTAATATTTTATACAATTAAAATAATATATCAATACTAGTATTATACCTCACAATAAGCACATATATATATACATATATATATACAATTATAATATATAATATATAAATTAAATCTGTCCAAATGTCACTGAAAATAGTGTGCTAAAATATAAATTTCAATAAACAGACTTATAGTGACAGTCCCGACTGTCACAGAAAAACTGTCGCCAAAACGCTGTATATATAACCCACTGCTGTCACAGTTTGATGACAGTTCAAACTGTCACAGAAAACCATCGCTGAAGAATTGTCGCTCACACCCGCCCGCAATATTAATGACAGAACTGTCATTAATGCCGAAACACTGCTACAGCGGCTGCTGTTTTAATAACAGCAACTGTCATTAAATGCCACTATCGCAAAATAAAACAAATAATATATAACTATATATATTAATAAATATAAATCAATATAAATCAATATATATATATATATATATATATATATATAACAATTAAATAAATATATACTTATATATATATACATAATCCTACACAATAAATACTAATAGTTACAAACACATTTCATGTATTAATATACATATTTTAACATAGCTAGAAGCACACATAAAAATATATTCATTAATATACAATTAATTATATAATAATTATAATTAATATAATTACTCATTTAAACACATAAATATATTTTATAAAATATTTATGTATAATTTATTTTATTAATATGTAGTAACATATATAATTACCTGTAAAGAAAACTACATATATTTTTATACATCATATTAGCACACATAAAAATATATAGATCTATGCTACAATAAATACCATAATAAATACACTAAAATAATATATAATATCTATATATATTTACTAATTATAATACAAGAATTAAAGCATAAATAATTAGATCTATACAAAAACACACACAATTGGAGAGTATCACACCGTATCCTACTAGATCTAGGATACGCATACGACACGAGTCCAACACACAACCAATTGTACCCCAAAGGACACAAATAAGTCACAAATAATATTTATGAACAAATCAAAGTGTCAAAAGTAGATCTATGTGTCCGTGTCAAAATACGACATGTACAAAGTCCCGTGTCGGAGAAAAAATCCCCAAAACAACACGTATCACCAAATTGTTGGGATACGAACTACATGTACCCAATTGTAGATACGACACTAGTCCCAAACACATAAGCACATGCCCAATTGATCTATAGGATCAATTGACATACACAACAAAATATAAATTCGGAATTCCATCAAAATTGACACAAAAAGCACCATAACTTTCTCCATGGGTCTCCAATGAACACAAAACCAAGTCCTATGGGTAGTACATACATATAGGTTGATTTTACATGATTAAATCTCAGATTTAGAAGCTATTTTAATGGGAAAAACTGAATTATACCTATTGGAAGATGGATTCCCAATGAAACCTCCAATTGAGATGAACTTGCTTCCAAATTGTAGATCCTTGCTCCTCTTTGTAGATCCTTGCTTCCTCCTTCTAGATCCTTGCTTCTCAACTTTTTAATGGTGAATTGGGAAGAATTTGGAATGAATTTGGTAGGGAATTAGAATGGGAATGAAAGAAATTTGGGAGTGGGAAATTCTAGATCTAGATTTGGAATGAGAATGAGAGGAGAGAGAAATTTCCCCCCCTCTAATATAAGCCGGCCATGCCCCCTTCCCCAAGAAATTATAAAATATCCAATGTACCCCTTGGGGCCTCTCATGAAGAAATAATTAAGGAAGGAAGCTTCTAGTCTAATTATTTAATTAATTTAATCCATCTCCTTAACAATGGGCTTTCTAAATGGGCCAAGTCTAACTAATTAATTCATGTTGGTCCATGGGTCCAAACTAAACTAGTTGGGTCTACTAATATAAGTCCAAAATAATTAAATAATATCTAACAACAATTAAATAATACAACAATTAATTATTTATAATGCACAATATTTAATTAAATAGGAAAAAACTAAAATACCCTTTCCTAAAAATTGTGGTAGTGACAAGTCTACCCTCCTTAAAATAATTTTGTCCTCGAAATTCAAAGATAAAAACTACCCCCAGAAAATCATAAAACAGAACTAAAGAATCACAATTAACTAATGAACAGAACATAACTAGAAATTAACATACCTCAAGGTACAAACAAATATGGATAACGCTCTCGCATGTCATCCTCTCTCTCCCAGGTAGACTCTCCCGGAGAGTGATGCCTCCATGCAACGCGCACCAAAGGAATAGTCTGGTTCCTCAACACCTTCTCTCTCCGATCCAGAATCTCAACTGGCTGCTCTGGATAGCTAAGAGTAGAGCCCACCTCTATCTGCGAGTGATCCAATATATGACTAGGATCTGCCACGTATCGTCTCAACTGCGACACATAAAACACGTTGTGCACTCCCTCTAATACAGGTGGCAAGTCTAGTCTATAAGCTACTGCACCGACCCTCTCTAGAATAGTGAAAGGTCCGATGAATCACGGACTAAGCTTTCCGCCTCCACCGAAGCGAATCGTGCCTCGTGTCGGAGAAATCCTCAGAAACACCAAACTACCCACCTAGAACAAAACACCATCTTAAGAACTTAATCTATAACAAACAAGAACAAGCACAAACAAAATCTAAACTATACCTCAAATTCCAAAGGTCTTCGATGGCTATCGGCCCAATGCCGCTGTCTGTCCTGCGCCACTCAAAGTCTGTCTCTGATCAACTGAACCTTCTCTGCTGCATCCACAACCATCTCTGGCCCAAGCAAAACTCTCTCTCCAATATTGTCCCAAGACATAGGAGTACGACACCTCCGACCATATAGATCTTCAAAAGGTGATATCTCTATACTGGCCTGGTAACTGTTGTTGTAAGCAAACTCTACCAAATGGAGATGGTCCTCCCAAGAACCCCCAAAATCTAGTACACAAGTGCGCAAAATATCCTCGAGAGTCTGGATAGTCCTCTATGACTGCCCATCTGTCTGACGATGATATGCAGTACTGAACTTGAGCTGAGTGCCCAAACTCTCCTACAAACTCCTCCAGAAATAAGAAGTGAAACGACTATCTCGATCTGAGACTATGCTGACGGGAACTCCATGTATCCTAACGATCTACCTCACATATATCTTTGCCAGCTTCTCCGTAGACAAACCCACCTTGAAAGGCAAAAAGTGGGCCGACTTGGTCAACCTATCAACAATGACCCAAATTGCGTCTTTCCCTCCTGGAGATCGTGGAAGTTCGGACACAAAATCCATAGTAATGTGTTCCCACTTCCACTCTGGAATGGGTAATGGCTGAAGTAAACCTCCTGGCCTCTGCCTCTCGGCTTTCACCTGTTGACACACTAAGCATCTGGATACAAACTGTGCCACTTCCCTCTTCATTCCATACCACCACACACTCTCTCACATATCCCGATACATCTTGTTAGCACCTGGATGTATGGAATACTGAGAGTGATGCGCTTCCTGCAAGACCTCCTCTCGCAACTCCCCATTGGGAACACACAATCTAACTCCATGCCTCAAGGATCCATCCTCTGCAATAGTGAAATCATCCTCCAATCCTGCTCTCACCTGAGCTCTGATACTCCTCAAAGATACATCATCATACTGTGCTGCCTTGATCCTGTCCATCAAATCTGAGTGTATCTGCAGTCCCCACATCTGCATAGCACCACCAGGAACAATCACTTTAATGCCTAAGCTCTCCAAGTGCTCCAACAAATATCGATCCTGCGTCAAGAACATAGCTACCGGATACCTGCTCAAAGCATCGGCAACTACATTGGCTTTTCCAGGATGATATTGCAAAGAGATATCAAAATCCTTCATCAGTTCCAACCATCGACGCTGCCTCATGTTCAACTCCTTTTGCGTGAAAACGTACTTCAAGCTTTTGTGGTCTGTGAAGATCTCCACACGCTCTCCGTACAAATAATGTTTCCACAACTTCAGAGCGAATATGACTGCTGCCAACTCCAAATCATGGGTAGGATAGTTCTTTTCATGAGGATGCAATTGCCTGGAAGCATAGGCAATCACTTTCCCATGCTGCTGAAGAACACAACCTAAACCCTTTTTGTAATGCCCCGCTCCGCGTCGGCGTTATATATCAAGGTGAGTGGGCAGAACTTCGTTCTCTGATTCTTGCACGCCTTAATAATAACCTGAGTTTTTGCTTGCAATATTTTCTTAAGAGAATGATAGAACCTGCCTTGCATATTAATGAACGAACTCACCTAGCTTGTCTTTGAATCAATGCCTGCTTTACGAGAATCCTGAATCGCCTGCTTAGAGTGCATGAACATGTTCACTATCGTCTATGCTTCGAGAGAACCATACTGTGTCTGAACGTGTTCAAGTGATAAGTCGGATTGCCCCGCAACAATGAGTATATTATGATGGTTCATCTCGTCTGCATACTAGAGTTTATTTGATAGTGTTCCATGCATTCGCACGCGGTCGGACAATGGCTATTGGTGGAGAGCTGAACTGCATGTGTCCCGGCTGCTACCATGATAGTGCAAAGCAACCATGAGTCACAGCTGCCTCTAGCATCAGATAAAGAGTCATTGGTATGCTGTTCCACCAGCTGCCGATCCTGAGATACTCGGGGACCGCCCTGCATATAGCTAAGTCATTGTGTTGGCTTGGATAGTAACTGCCCCTAAGAATGTGCATCGTGTGTCTAGCTTTGCATCAGACCCTGGAGTCGCACGAGACACGCTGCGCACACCCTGAAACATGAACGGTTTGCTTGCTTGCATATTCAATATGAAACTCTGTTTCCAAATATGTTTCCAAACAAGTAATATGACTCTGCTAGCGAACTGCATGAAACGAACTTAGGTAAAACTAGAAAGATCACTAGTAATGTAATGTTTTATAACATGATTACTTAGTGCCTGTTTGAGTGAATGCTTGTTTCTGTTCAGTTGATTTATCTCACCAGTACTTGTATAAAGTGCTGACCCACCAACAGTTTACTTGTTCGCAGGTACTGGATCGTCCGAGGGAGCGATAGGCGTGCCACAGTCCCGAAGACCCGGAATCCTGGTTTCGATTGTTGCCCCGAGAATGCTATCGTATAAGGGGGCATAATGTATGGAACGAACGTGTGCCTTTGCTAAAGGAAACCCAAGTTGCCTCGATTGTCCCGAACACTCAGTTGGCTAATGCATTGCATTGCAACAAGTCCCTTTCCGCTGCTTACTCGATAAAATGCGATGATAGCCAACTATCAACTTAAACGATTGGCCTTGCACGGGCGCAACCCCAGGCCCGTGCGGCATCACGTCCCCCGAAAGCTCGAACGGGCCATTCGCATGGCTCCCTTCCTCCCTCGCACCCGCGGGACGGGCGTGGTGATTCGCGTCCGGCGCGCCGAGGCACGGTGATACGTGTCCGGTTTGTTAATTCCAGGCACTTAGGGGTGGGGCAGGGCGGAGCGGCGGCCCGGGTGGGTCCGGGGCGTGACAGAATGGTATCAGAGCGGAATCGATTCTCTGGCCCCTAATCCGTTGCTATGACTCTGAGTCGATATGGTATTGCAAAGAGCGTTCCATACAATAAGTCCATAGATATTCTCAAAGTGTAAAATGTTTCCTGAACTTGAATTGCTTGACTGTTTCGATTGAGTACGGCGAGGGACGGCACTATCGCTACTCGGGATATCGAGAGGTTTATCCTTAAAGTTTCGAGGACGAAACTTTTTGTTGGTTGGTAAGTATGTAACGCCCCGCTCCGCGCCGGCGTTATATATCAAGGTGAGTGGGCAGAACTTCATTCTCTGATTCTTGCACGCCTTAATAATAACCTGAGTTTTTGCTTGCAATGTTTTCTTAAGAGAATGATAGAACCTGCCTTGCATGTTAATGAACGAACTCACCTAGCTTGTCTTTGAATCAATGTCTGCTTAATGAGAATCCTGAATCACCTGCTTAGAGTGCATGAACATGTTCACTATCGTCTATGCTTCGAGAGAACCATACTGTGCCTGAATGTGTTCAAGTGATAAGTCGGATTGCCCCGCAACAATGAGTATATTCTGATGGTTCGTCTCGTCTGTATACTAGAGTTTATTTGATAGTGTTCCATGCATTCGCACGCGGTCGGACAATGGCTATTGGTGGAGAGCTGAACTATATGTGTCCCGGCTGCTACCATGATAGTGCAAAGCAACCATGAGTCACAGCTGCCTCTAGCATCAGATAAAGAGTCATTGGTATGCTGTTCCACCAGCTGCCGATCCTGAGATACTCGGGGACCACCCTGCATATAGCTAAGTCATTGTGTTGGCTTGGATAGTGACTGCCCCTAAGAATGTGCATCGTGTGTCTAGCTTTGCATCAGACCCTGGAGTCGCACGAGACACGCTGCGCACACCTTGAAACATGAACGGTTTGCTTGCTTGCATATTCAATATGAAACTCTGTTTCCAAACATGTTTCCAAACAAGTAATATGACTCTGCTAGCGAACTACATGAAACAAACTTAGGTAAAACTAGAAAGATCACTAGTAATGTAATATTTTATAACATGATTACTTAGTGCCTGTTTGAGTGAATGCTTGTTTCTGTTCAGTTGATTTATCTCACCAGTACTTGTATAAAGTGTTGACCCACCAACAGTTTACTTGTTCGCAGGTACTGGATCGTCCGAGGGAGCGATAGGCGTGCCACAGTCCCGAAGACCCGGAATCCTGGTTTCGATTGTTGCCCCGAGAATGCTATCGTATAAGGGGGCATAATGTATGGAACGAACGTGTGCCTTTGCTAAAGGAAACCCAAGTTGCCTCGATTGTCCCGAACACTCAGTTGGCTAATGCATTGCATTGCAACAAGTCCCTTTCCGCTGCTTACTCGATAAAATGCGATGATAGCCAACTATCAACTTAAACGATTGGCCTTGCACGGGCGCAACCCCAGGCCCGTGCGGCATCACGTCCCCCGAAAGCTCGAACGGGCCATTCGCATGGCTCCCTTCCTCCCTCGCACCCGCGGGACGGGCGCGGTGATTCGCGTTCGGCGCGCCGAGGCACGGTGATACATGTCCGGTTCGTTAATTCCCGGCACTTAGGGGCAGGGCAGGGTGGAGCGGCGGCCCGGGCGGGTCCGGGGCATGACACTTTTCCCGATGCATCACTATAAATAGTGAAACCTCCGGACCCTGATGGCAACGTCAAAATAGGAGCAGACGTCAACCTCTTCTTCAACTCCTCAAAAGCAACCTGTCAATCCTCCGTCCAAACAAACTCCACATCCTTCCTTGTGATTCTGGTCATCGGCTCGGCAATCCTCAAAAATTCTTGCACAAACTTCCTGTAATAGCCTGTCAATCCCAAGAAACTCCTGATCTCTGCTACCGAACTCGGAGTCTTCTAAGATTCCACTGCTGAAATCTTCTTCGGATCCACTGAAATACCATCACCAGTCACAACATGCCCCAAGAATTCTACCTTGTCCAAGAAAAACTCACATTTGGATAACTTCCCATACAGCTTCTCCTTCCTCAGCATATCCAACACAATCCTCAAATGCTCCTCATGCTCCTCCGGTGTCCTCGAGTATATGAGTATGTCATCGATGAACACCACCATAAACTTGTCAAGATACTGGTGGAACACCTTGTTCATCAAGTTCATAAATACCGCTGGTACATTAGTCAAACCAAACGGCATCATCCTAAACTCGAACTGACCATACCGAGTTCTAAAAGCGGTCTTCGGTATATCCTCCGGCTTCACCTTCACCTGATGGTAGCCTGATCTCAAATCTATCTTAGAAAATACCTTCGCACCACTCAACTGATCAAACAGATCGTCAATCCGTGGCAAAGGATACTTATTCTTGATAGTGAGATTATTCAAAGCCCTATAATCAATGCACATACGCACCGATCCATCCTTCTTCGGTACAAACAATACCGGGGCTCCCCATGGTGAAGAACTCGATCTGATAAACCCCTTATCCTGCAATTCATCAACCTGCTTCTTCAACTCGACCAGCTCACTGTTGTTTACTCTATAGACATGCTGCAAAATTGGTTCTGCATCTGGCACCAAGTCTATAGAAAATTTAACATCTCGATCTGGCGGTAATCCTGGCAATTCCTCAGGAAACACATCCAAGAATTCTGCTATCGACGGATGCGGGAACTCCTTGTCTTCCACCATAGCTCCATAAATAATGCCTTCGCCTTGCTCTGCAGCTCCTCTAGCAAACTCGAACTCTGGCTCTCCTGGCAGACCAAACAAAACTCTACCTCCTCTACAATCTATGCTAGCACGGTGCCTACTCAACCAATCCATCCCCAGTACAATGTCGTAGCTCAGAAGTGGCATTACAAGTAGACACGCACTCAACTCCCGGCCTCCTAGAGTAACTCTCCGATCCTTGCAAATATCATTAACCAGGATAATGCCTCCCCCGGTCATGATCTTGCAAGTCCTAAGCAAAGACTCAGCTTCCAAACCATGCTTTAGAGCAAAAGAAACAGATACAAAACTATGGGAAGTACCACTATCAAACAAAGCTAAAGTTGGAATGGAATCAAGAAGAATAGAACCTGCGATAACTTCTCCGGTGGGTTCCTCCTCTTCGACGGTCATAGCAAATGCTCGTCCCTACCGAGCACCTCCCTGCTGTTGATGCTGGACAAAACGCTGCTGCTGTGTCGGAAGCGGTCCCCTCGGCTGTGCTGCTGGTGGTCTCGTCTGTGCCCTCGGAGCTGGAGCTGCTCCCTGAATTGCATGACGAGGACACTCCCTTGATTGATGCCCTTCAGTACCATAATACAAACAAACTCCTAGCCTCTTCCTGCAAACTTCCTAGATGTGGCCGGGCTTCTTGCAGTAGTTGTATGGAGCTTGTTGTAACTGTCTCTGCTGCTGAGGTGCCTGGTGAAAAGGCGCTCTAGCTGGAGTCTGGTTCTGTTGTGGCTGCTGGAAAGATCTGGACTGGAAATGAGGATGTTTGGCAGATATTGCACTGCCGTTGGCCCCCAGAAAAGAATCACGGTCTCTCTTGGGCTTCAAACCCAAATTCCGCTCAACCTTGCGTGCCTTCGTAAGTATCTCCGAGTATGTCTCATAAAAAGACGGAATGAGGATCAATATGGCATATGATAAAAGACATTCAAAGAAAGGACAGATTAAGAGATCAAGTATCAATATCAAAGGAGAATAGTTGAATCAAAAGAATTTTCCTAGATGTGATTGAGTATCTCAGCCTATTTCTTATATCCTATTGCAGGCTCGCGGTAGTACAACTTAATTGTCGCACTACCACGACATCACATACTTTGTGAAGCTCGACCTGCATGGGCCACCACCAAAAATGTGTCATGACCCGCACCCGGTGTAAGTGTACTAGTCGAAAACAATGCCCAGCCTACGCCGCAGAATCGGCGGTAGAACGCTGTCTAGATAATCTATCTAACAATATAATGAACCACCAATAATGATAGTATACTCAATCACAAAACTAAGATAGAAATAAGCACGAATCAGATAAAGAATAGAATAGTCACAATACAACTCATGAGTTTAAAAATAATACATCAATGAGTCTGAAGAGTAACAAAATAAGCTGAAAACAAATCCAGTACAAAAAAATATACTACTAGGCTACAACTCCTGGGTCAACTGTCTCAGTTGGGATAAGTCCCTCTTGAGCCAGGGTCTCAGAATCTAAACCCACAACATCCTGGGGTCCATAAAAGGTAGGGTACCACTGCTCAATATCATCTGGAAAAATATATCCAGTCAAGAAAGGAGCAGAGTACATCTCTAACAGTAGTTCTAATTAATGATAAAAACTATGTAGCAGTAAATAGCTGTGGATAAACAAGATGCACAAATAGATACAAGAGATATATAGGCAATAAGGTAATACTGGAAAGAAATACAATAATGAACAATATGCCGATGGAACAAAAATACTAATGACTAAGTATGTGAGTACTAGCTTAACATGTGATCGGCTTGGGCAAGATGCAATGTGGCCTGGCTAATCATACGTGCTGTGTATGATCAACACTATTCAGTAAACAGTACTTTATTCAATAGGGATATTGATCACATATCTATACTAATACTCCCCACCCCCGACTGGTATAATAGATCCAACCACGGTATGTTATGGCACTAGATTCCCCAAGAAGATAGCTAGTCTTTTCGAGAATCGGTGTCTGCATATATACAAGATAACCAATGAAATAATACTTGTGCTATATACACCATATACCAAGGAATAATATCTCATGACGAGATCTGGATATACCAATCCGTGTAACCATAGTGTCAAGAGAACATGGATTATCTATACTAGATATAGTGAACATAGAGGATATCATAAATGAGAAACTATCAAAGAATGTACTCTCCTGAAGTCCAATGAATAGTCTCACAGATGTCTGACTCGGTGCCTCGAAGACCTAGATATGGAATACAACATCAATACAAGGTCTCGAAAAGAGAATAAGTCAAACTAGTCAACTTCTAGGTCAATAAGTCAATTCTAAGTCAAAAGTCAACTATGGTCAACTCTAAAGTTAATTATGGTCAAACCAAGGTCAATCCTCACAAAACATCTATATAAATAATAATATAGAATAATAAATTAACCAATTTGGAACCATGGTTTTGAACCATCTTGGTACCCACATAATGTATGCTTAAGATACATATAATGTATACTCTAATATAATATATATATACAAACCAATATTTTATACAATTAAAATAATATATCAATACTAGTTTTATACCTCACAATAAGCACATATATATACATATATATATACAATTATAATATATAATATATAAATTAAATCTGTCCAAATGTCACTGAAAATAGTGTGCTAAAATATAAATTTCAATAAACAGACTTATAGTGACAGTCCCGACTGTCACAGAAAAACTGTCGTCAAAATGCTGTATATATAACCCACTGCTGTCACAGTTTGATGACAGTTCAAACTGTCACAGAAAACTGTCGCTGAAGAATTGCCGCTCACACCCGCCCGCAGCATTAATGACAGAACTGTCATTAATGCCGAAATACTGCTATAGCGGCTGCTGTTTTAATGACAACAACTGTCATTAAATGCCACTGTCGCAAAACAAAACAAATAATATATAACTATATATATTAATAAATATAAATCAATATAAATCAATATATATATATATATATAACAATTAAATAAATATATACTTATATATATATACATAATCCTACACAATAAATACTAATAGTTACAAACATATTTCATGTATTAATATACATATTTTAACATAGCTAGAAGCACACATAAAAATATATTCATTAATATACAATTAATTATATAATAATTATAATTAATATAATTACTTATTTAAATACATAAATATATTTTATAAAATATTTATGTATAATTTATTTTATTAATATGTAGTAACATATATAATTACATGTAAAGAAAACTACATATATTTTTATACATCATATTAGCACACATAAAAATATATAGATCTATGCTACAATAAATACCATAATAAATACACTAAAATAATATATAATATCTATATATATTTACTAATTATAATACAAGAATTAAAGCATAAATAATTAGATCTATACAAAAATACACACAATTGGAGAGTTTCACACCGTATCCCACTAGATCTAGGATACGCATGCGACACGAGTCCAACACACAACCAATTGCACCCCGAAGGACACAAACAAGTCACAAATAATATTTATGAACAAATCAAAGTGTCAAAAGTAGATCTATGTGTCCGTGTTAAAATACGACATGTACAAAGTCCCGTGTCGGAGGAAAAATCTCCAAAACAACACGTATCACCAAATTATTGGGATACGAACTACATGCACCCAATTGTGGATACGACACTAGTCCCAAACATATAAGCACATGCCCAATTGATCTATAGGATCAATTGACACACACAACAAAATGTAAATTTGGAATTCCATCAAAATTGACACAAAAAGTACCATAACTTTCTCCATGGGTCTCCTATGAACACAAAACCAAGTCCTATGGGTAGTACATACATATAGGTTGATTTTACATGATTAAATCTTAGATTTAGAAGCTATTTTAATGGAAAAAAATTGAATTATACCTATTGGCAGATGGATTCCCAATGAAACCTCCAATTGAGATGAACTTGCTTCCAAATTGTAGATCCTTGCTCCTCTTTGTAGATCATTGCTTCCTCCTTCTAGATCCTTGCTTCTCAACTTTTTAATTATGAATTAGGAAGAATTTGGAATGAATTTGGTAGAAAATTGGAATGGGAATGAAAGAAATTTGGGAGTGGGAAATTCTAAATTTAGATTTGGAATGAGAATGAGAGGAAAGAGAAATTTCCCCCCCTCTAATATAGGCCGGCCATGCTCCCTTCCCCCAAGCAATTATAAAATGTCCAATGTACCCCTTGGGGCCTCTCATGAAGAAATAATTAAGGAAGGAAGCTTCTAGTCTAATCATTTAATTAATTTAATCCATCTCCTTAACATTGGGCTTTCTAAATTGGCCAAGTCTAACTAATTAATTCATGTTTGTCCGTGGGTCCAAACTAAACTAGTTGGGTCTACTAATATAAGTCCAAAATAATTAAATATCATTTAACAATAATTAAATAATACAATAATTAATTATTTATAATGCACAATATTTAATTAAATAGGAAAAGACTAAAATATCCTTTCCTAAAAATTGTGGTAGTGACAGTGTAAACCCCCTCACCCAAAATAGATATTTTGTGTATATTTTATATTATTATAGATATTGAATTTCTTTAGAGTATTCTTATATAAATATTTATTTAATTAGCAAATGAATTTCTCGATATATTTACTTATATAAATATTTATTTAGAATCATTTTTAGGTTATTTTAGATTTTTAAAATTATTTAGGATTTATTTGGATATAAATAGTCTTAATATTAGATAGATGCTAATTTAGTGTTAATAGATATTAATAAGATTTTATAAATTATTTGTATTATATTTAATTATATTCAAGATTATAAATTATTGAGATAGATTCAAACTCTACTTTAAATTAATTCAAATCCTGAACCTACTAGGAAAGCAACTTAATGTATATCATATCCTTATTTAAATTCATCATAATCCTATCCAAATTAACCAATCCCAGTTGTATTTAATTAAGTAGTCTTCAACATTATAAATACCTCATCCTTCATATTTTTCTTCCCCAAATTCCTCTCAGTTTTGTCCAAAAATAGTCAAAATTCATCATAAATTCGGTCTCATTTTCTACTAGTTATGATGAATTAAAAAGGACGATATCTCCTAGCTTCGGACTCCAAACGAGACCTAGTTTTTTTTGTTAGAATTATATTGAGGTTAGCTTTCTGATTATATAAATTTTTTTATGAAATTATGAGTATTAAATTCTGGAAAATTCGTAGAGCACAGCATGTCCAAAAATAGACGTGTTTCGATGTTTTCGCGATTTCGGGAGAACCAGGAATCAGAATCATGAACCGTTTAAAGTTTCGGAAAGCTAATATCGAGATCATCGACATATATTTTTCTCAGAATTTATTTCGAAGTATTTATATACTGTTAATTCTGTAGAACTTCTAGGTTAGAATTTAACTATCGGTGCACAATACAAAATTTGTATGTGCCATAATTCCCAAACGAATTTGAATTCGGACGAGCTGTAAATTCCAACATATTTTTGATGCTGAAATCTAAAGAAAATCATGCATAAAAGTCGAGTTTGTATCGGTTGACTTTTTGGTCAACAGATCGCCTCGATTTGCGTGCCATGAGTCTCGAGTTGATAAAATTCAGTTTTTTTGGGACAAAATTTAGGAATTAACATAAAAATCAGAATAATAAGATTAAAATAGGATTTTAGAGTAATTATTCTAGAATTAAATAAATTAAAATAAATTATCTTTTGACATGTTAAATTTGTAATACATAGGCTATTTGGACTGTGACTTGGACTCTGATTCATACCAGCAGCAGGACCCCAGGCAAGATACCTTGCCAAATTGTTTACAGTACTTTGCATGCTAATTATATTTCTTTTTATTTATTTTATTTTTGTATAGTTCTTGCATGTGTAGTTTTTCTCCAGTCATTACTATGTATTAGATATGTTGACACACACATGGCACCTAGTATCATGGGAGGATAATCATTATGCGTATGGGCTTTTAACCACTCTGGTAAACTATAGTAACTAGCACGCACTATGGTGGTCATGTCCGATGGTTGCTACCCCCGAGGTATGTCGATTGTTAGAGTCCGAGGGTCGCTACCCCAGAGGTATGTCGGCTGATGATGTCCACTGACGAGCATGAGGTTGTGAGGATTAGATCGAGTAGCCTACCCTTGCCCATACGTTGAAAAGTTGTCCTCATTTGTATTTATATAGATTGTCATGTACCGCGTACTTATCTATTTTCAAACCATATGCATGTTTACTGTATTCAAATTGGCTCGTATTTTCTGTATCTTGTTACGTCCCTCTGAGGACCTGGTCCGCTGCCAGGTGTACCTTTTCTTGAGTATTTACAGGAGTGCAGATTTGGATGGTTACATGTGATCCGAGGATGTCTTCTCTTCGAGCTGTGATGGATAGCTGGTATTCTTATATTGTGTTGTGGTGTTGTACTCATATTATATTTGCTGTTATATTCGAGTTGGTAGTGAATTTGTTTCCATCCAACTATCATCCTTAGATACTTCTTATTGAGATCTAGTTTCATAGATACTGGTTATTTATTTCTATATGATTTTGGTGGATGAGATTTAGATTTTACCCTGTGACTTGTATTATATTTTATACTACTTGTGGATTTTATATTCATATTACAGCGTACGTATGGATTTGGTTTCCATATATTGGAGTTGCCATATCCATGCGGCTGGCATGCTTACGTGTCCTAGTCCTACGTATTTTTGGGACTGGGGCGTGACATATTTTTGTGGTGGCCCATGCAGGTCGAGAGCATATTGTCTCGGTTACGTTACTGTACCGAACAAGCCTGCACCTAGGACTAGAGTATAGGATCTCATCCATAATTGACTGTGATTCATCTCCTCCTATCTGTTCTATTTTGAACAATTGTATCCTGCTTGATTCATGTGCTTCCCTAATAGTTCCTTGAGTATAGTCTTCTGCTAGAATATAGGAACCCCTGTTATTAGGATGATAATTAGAGTAGCACACCTATTAAGAATACAATGAGAATATAGACACACCACTAAGTTTAGAATATCTAGTGAACCTAGAATTCCTTATCTTTAGATTGTTATACCATTACCCCTTGATGTATTAAGAAGACTTGAGAGTAGTATAGACACTACTAGAGTTAGTTAGAAGTTTTACCATAATGTTTGACACCTAGTATCACATAGTCTTTTGACCTATTAATTGAAGTATAACCGAATGATATTTATTGCATGCTAGCAAAAGACGACAGTGTTTATTCAGACCATAGAATTTAAAGGTCCTTGCCCTATTTGGTCGACTAGCGACTTAGATAAGGAGGTTGTATGATAACTGTAGAGATTGTAGAGTCTTTTATTATTATTGCTTATGTTGTTTTTGCTTTTGCGAACTTGAATTATTTTATAACTTCTCACATCATAATCCAGCATTATATTTTCTGTGCTACCTTGAATTATGCTGCTATTATAGCCTAGTTTTTGCAAGCTTAATCTTATATCGAGCTTGTTCATGACATATGTGTTATTGGGGCCTGATCAACCACACTAATACAAATTGTCTAATCAGAATCAGTGTATTATGGTCTAGCTAGCCATAATGCGCTTGATTTGCCCTTCGCAATAGTATTTTACGTGGATTGAGATGTATAGTGGACCAGTAGACAAATATACTTACCCTCTAGATACGACAAAGCATATCATATCAAGTACATAACTGTACCGATGTGAGCATGCGAATAGAAAATTACCAAATTAAGATTTCAATCCACAACTGTCTTGACAATTCCCATTTGAATTTTTTAAACGCTTTGATTCCCATACTTCCATTCTATTACCCCTCCTTGAACTCTTTTCCGTTGCTTCCCGTCTTCCTTGTTTCAGAAAGACGAAATCTCGTGCTTGGATATAAGTGATACACGGATAGTACAAGATATACCCCATAGGCCAATCACATTATTTGGTTACTATCTTTCATAATTGATTAAGGGCATATCACATATGATATAGTTGGTGTTAAAGTTTTGAGGATTGAATGACATGAGAAAATAAATTGAGGAATATTTTCTTAAGTGTAAGAGCCTTATGTGATAGATGGGTAAATTCTAAGTTGGGTAGAAATTGCATTATTAAACTTGAGGTAAATTCTTTTAGATTGTGATCAAGTGAGATTAGATAGAGAGAAACCATATTCTATTTTAATTTCGAGGATGAAATTTTTGTAAGTTGGGTAGATTGTAAACCCCCTCACCAAAAATAGATATTTTGTGTATATTTTATATTATTATAGATATTGAATTTCTTTAGAGTATTCTGTTATTTAATTAGCAAATGAATTTCTCGATATATTTACTTATATAAATATTTATTTAGAATCATTTTTAGGTTATTTTAGATTTTTAAAATTATTTAAGATTTATTTGGATATATATAGTCTTAATATTAGATATATGCTAATTTAGTGTTAATAGATATTAATAAGATTTTATAAATTATTTGTATTATATTTAATTATATTCAAGATTATAAATTATTGAGATAGATTCAAACTCTACTTTAAATTAATTCAAATCCTGAACCTACTAGGAAAGCAACTTAATGTATATCATATCCTTATTTAAATTCATCATAATCCTATCCAAATTAACCAATCCCAGTTGTATTTAATTAAGTAGTCTCCAACATTATAAATACCTCATCCTTCATATTTTTCTTCCCCAAATTCCTCTCTTTTTCGTCCAAAAATAGTCAAAATTTCTCATAAATTCAGTCTCATTTTCAACTAGTTATGATGAATTAAAAAGGACGATATCTCCTAGCTCTGGACTCCAAACGAGGCCTAGTTTTTTTTGTTAGAATGATATTGAGGTTTTCTTTCTGATTAAATAAATTTTTTTATGAAATTATGAGTATTAAATTCTGAAAAATTCGTAGAGCACAGCATGTCCAAAAATAGACGTATTTCGATATTTTCAGAATTTCGGGAGAACCAGGAATCAGAGTCATGAACCGTTTAAAGTTTCGGAAAGCTAATGTCGAGATCATCGACATATATTTTTCTGAGAATTTATTTCGAAGTATTTATATACTGTTAATTCTGTAGAACTTCTAGGTTAGAATTTAACCATCGGTGCACAATACAAAATTTGTATGTGCCATAATTCCCAAACGAATTTGACTTCGGACGAGCTGTAAATTCCAGCATGTTTTTGATGCTGAAATCTACAGAAAATCATGCATAAAAGTCGAGTTTGTATATGTTGACTTTTTGGTCAACAGATCGCCTCGATTTGCGTGCCATGAGTCTCGAGTTGATAAAATTCAGTTTTTTTGGGACAAAATTTAGGAATTAACATAAAAATCAGAATAATAAGATTAAAATAGGATTTTAGAGTAATTATTCTAGAATTAAATAAATTAAAATAAATTATCTTTTGAAGTGATAAATTTGTAATACATAGGCTATTTGGACTGTGACTTGGACTCTTATTCATACCAGTAGCAGGACACCAGGCAAGATACCTTGCCAAATTGTTAACAGTACTTTGCATGCTATTTATATTTCTTTTTATTTATTTTATTTCTGTATAGTTCTTGCATGTGTAGTTTTTCTCCAGTCATTACTATGTATTAGATATGTTGACACACACATGGCACCTAGTATCATGGGAGGACAATTATTAGGCGTATGGGCTTTTAACCACTCTGGTAAACCATAGTAACTAGCACGCACTATGGTGGTCGTGTCCGATGGTCGCTACCCCCGAGGTATGTCGATTGATGGAGTCCGAGGGTCGCTACCCCAGAGGTATGTCGGCTGATGATGTCCACTGACGAGCGTGAGGTTGTGAGGATTAGATCGAGTAGCCTACCCTTGCCCATACGTCAAAAAGTTGTCCTCATTTGTATTTATATAGATTGTCATGTACAGCGTACTTATCTATTTTTAAACCATATGCATGTTTACTGTATTCAAATTGGCTCGTATTTTCTGTATCTTGTTACGTCCCTCTGAGGACCTGGTCCGCTGCCAGGTGTACCTTTTCTTGAGTATTTGCAGGAGCGTAGATTTGGATGGTTACATATGATCCGAGGATGTCTTCTCTTCGAGCTGTGATGGATAGCTGGTATTCTAATATTGTGTTGTGGTGTTGTACTCATATTGTATTTGCTCTTATATTTGAGTTGGTAGTGGATTTATTTCCATCCAACTATCATCCTTAGATACTTCTTATTGAGATCTAGTTTCATAGATACTGGTTATTTATTTCTATATGATTTTGGTGGATGAGATTTAGATTTTACCCTGTGACTTGTATTACATTTTATACCACTTGTGGATTTTATATTCATTTTACAGCGTACGTATGGATTTGGTTTCCATATATTGGAGTTGCCATATCCATGTGGCTGGCATGCTTACGTGTCCTAGTCCTACGTATTTTTGGGACTGGGACGTAACAGACAGGCAGGTAAGTCCGAGGATTACTACCATAAGACCAAGCTTGGCTTAGGGTACGTCATGCTACCCATAACTTCCTAAGGCTCGGATGAAAAAGATGAGTTACACTCTCACCCTTCAGAATCTTCTGCTTGGGACTCCGATATCCGTATCGAAAAGATGCTCAAACAAGTATTGTCTGTCAATTTGGTGTCAGCTGATCCTGAGGAAGACGACGAGGATCCACCCAAACTCTTTGAATTAAAATCGTAGGCCCAACGCCAAGACTCACAATAGGAGATGCGATTCGAGCAACGGGAACCTCCTACTGAGTACAAGTCGTACAAGTCGATCTAGGTGACGAATCCTTCCCTAAACTTATCTTTATCAGCAAAAATTTGCCCGATGAGGATCAAAAATTGTCAGGGAATACATCAATGTCTTTTCCTGGAGTTACCAAGATATGCTGGGACTAGACCCCAAATCGCTGTCCACAAACTCAATATCTTGCCAAACACTAAGCCGTTCAAGCAGCAGCAATGGAAGTTCCGGTCGGATATTATGAATGCCATCGAAGATGAAGTCAATAAGCTGATAGCTAGTGGCTTCATCCGCGAGGAACAATATCCAGATTGGGTAGCCAACAACGTGTCCATCATAAAAAAATTAGAAAGATTCAAATCTGTATTGATTTTTGTGATCTAAATGCAACATGCCCTAAGGACGAGCTTCCCCTTCGGATCACAGATATAATGATCGACAATACTTGTGGCTTCGAGCGCATATCCTTAATAGACGGATTCTTAGGCTATAATCAAATCAAAATATTTCTCGACGACAACAAACATACATCGATCAAAATACCAATAGGAGTTCACTGCTATACAGTCATGCCCTTTGGTTTGAAGAATGTAGGTGCTATATACCAGCGAGCTATGAGCACCATCTTCCGAGAACACCTCCGTAAGACGGTCGAATACTATGTCGATGACATCGCCGTAAAAATCTGCATCCAAGGTGACCATCTCCAGGATCTAAGGAAAGTGTTTGACCTGATGCACATACACCAGCTTAAGATAAAACCAACCAAGACTTTCCTGGGAGTCTCCAGTGGTAAGTTCTTGGGTTTCGTCATAACGTCAAAGGGTATCCATATAGACCTTGACAAGACCAAAGCAATCATTAAGATGCACCCACCAAGGAAGACTGACATACATCAGAAGATTCATATCCAATCTCTCTGGACGTTGGCAACCATTCACCCAGCTTATGAAGAAGGGAGTTTCCTTTGTCTGGAATGAAGAGTGCTAGCGTGCATTCGACGACATCAAGGAGTATCTCTCAAACCCCCGGTATTGGTGGCCCCGGTAGTGGGGAAGTCCTTCCTGATTTATGTACGTGCAATGGATCGCTTCTTGGCGCTATGCTAGCCCAAAAGAGTGATATTGGTCACGAGCATGCCATCTACTTCCATAGTAGGATGATGGTCGGTGCGGAGCACTAGTACAACCCCATCGAGAAGGAATACCTTTCTCTAGTCTTTGCTATCCAAAAAAACTCGGTATTACGTGGCTGGGCAGACAATCTATGTGATCTCGTGAGTCAACCCTCTCAGGGTTATCATGACGAAACCAGGGGTGCTCAATGCCCGCTTGGCTATGTGGGCGATACTATTGTCACCATACAACATGGTATTCATTCTGCAAAAAGTGGTCAAGGGCCAAGAATTAGTTGACTTCCTGGGCGCCCATCCAGTGCCAGAAATGTCAAAGCACTATGTGTTACTACTATATTTTCTAGGAAAGGATATTTTGGTCATTTTATAATTAATTAAATATTATACATGTTGTATAATTATTTATTGTATTATTTAATTATTGTTAAATATTGGTTTATTACTTTGGACTTGTGTTAGTGGACCTAACTAGTTTAGTTTAGACCCATGGACCAACATTTACATTAGTTAGAATTGAGCCCAATTAGAAGCCCATTCATTAGGAGGATAATTAATTTAATTAAACCCATTAGACTAGAACCTTACCTCCTTAATTATTTCTTTATGAGAGGCCCAAAGGAATATTTTAGACTTTGTATAGAAACATAGAGAGGGGGTTATGTGGCCAGCCTATTAAAAAAGTGGGAGAAAATTTCTCTTTCCTTTTTTTATTTCAAATCAAGATCTAGAATTTCTCTCAACCAAATTTCTTCATTCCCATATCAATTCCCTACTAAATTTCTTCCTAATTCCTTTCTAAATCACCTTTGGAGGCTAGTTGATCAAGGATCTAGAAGGAGGAAGCAAGGATCTACAAAGAGGAGCAAGGATCTACAAGTTGAAGGCCAATTTCATTAAATTTGGAGGTTGTATTGGGAATCCATCTCCCAATAGGTTAAATTTTAGTTTTTGTCCTTTAATTAGGTTCTAAATATATATTTTAATCATTAGGAACCACCCCATATAATGAGACTACCCATAGGAATTTGAATTATGTTCATAGGAGGCCTATGGAGGAAGTTATGGTGTATTTTGTGTCTATTTTAGAGGATTTCCGAGATTGACACATGTTGTGTTTGTCAATTCGTCAATTAGACCAAATTGACATATTTTTAATTATTTGTGGCTAGTGTCGTGTCCATAATTGGATACGTGTAGGTCGTATCCCAATAATTTGGTGATACGTATTGATTTGGGAGTTTTTCCTCCGACACGGGACTTTGTGCATGTCACATTTTGACACGGACACGTAGTTATGTAATTGACTCTTTGTATTATTCATAATTAGTATTTTAGACTTGATCGTGTTCTTCGGGGTACGTTTGGTTGTGTGATGGACTTGTGTCGCAAGTGTATTAAAGATCTAGTGTGATACGGGTGCGATGAACTCTACGTGTTTGATTAATTTCATTTCTAGATCCAATTTCCATTGCTCATAGCTATTGGTAATATATGTATACATATGTATATAGATATAGTGTTATGTATATGTATATAGATATTTATATATATGTATGTATATATATATATATATATATATATGTTGAGGTGAATGTTATAATATATGTGTACATATGAATGTGTGTATATATATATATATATATATATATATATATATATATATACATATGTGAAGTATGATTTATATATATACGTAAATAGTTATGTATACGTATGAGGATGTGTTACTTAGGACTATATATCCATATGTTGATAAAGTTATATATATGTATATAGTTATAGGAGTGGTTATTGTTGTATGCTTGTTTATATGTATGTAAGTGGTTATATATATATAGATATATAAGTGTTTGCTTGTCTGTGATAAGCGAGAGGGGCTCGGTCAGTGAGCATTCAGCACCGCAGTGCAGTAAGGTAGCAGTACGGTTGGGTTCAACAAGACCTCCAATGTCTGTGCACAGCGAGTTATTCTTTCAGCAACATTCAGCATAACCATAGCAGCAACATGAGGCATTAAAGATACAACTAGCAGCCAGTTGCAGCAAGGCAGCAACGCAGTTGCTACAGCAGCAGCAACTATATCAGCAGCAGTCTTCAGCACTACAGTACCTTGCAATGCCCGAGCAGCAACAGGGAGCAAGTACACTGCAGCATGGAGCTTCAGCTGGAGGTGCAACAATAATGCAGTGTGGCATTCACTCTGAAGGTCGGTAGGGAGTTTTACACCAGAGGGATATCAACAAATCAACAAGAACACTGCAGCAGAGATGCACTGCACAGTGTAGGAGTTTCAGCATCAGTGTGCAGCTCGTGCACAGATCTACAGTGAGTTAAACAACAGCCAGGTATTAGCATAGTAGTAGCAACAGTATAGTTTTAGTCAGCTAGTTAGGTAGTTGGTTATTTGGTAAGTTAGTTCTTTAGTTATTTTGGTTAAATAGTTAATGATATAGTTAACTAGTAGTAGTTAACTAGTATCTAGAGATATAATTATTAGTAGCTTGATAGTATCTAGTTTAGTTAGTATCTATGTATATATCTCTCTTATGTGTATCTCTAAGTTATATATATATATATATATATATATATATATATATATATATATATATATATATGTATGTATGTATGTATGTATGTATTAGTTTGTATTGATAGTTAGTATAGCATGGTAGTTGGTATTTAATATGCATATTAGTATATAGTTAGTGGGGTAGTTAAATATATGCTAGAGTGACAATACCTTGAGATACCAAGGTAAGTGTCAAGGTATTGAGGGATACTCAAGGTATTTGAGTTGGGTATCGAGATGGGTATTTAGTGGTGCGATACCGAGTTGGTTCAAAGCCAAGGTATCCACTTAGTATTTGTAATTAGGATTAGTATATTTAATATTGATTGAATATACATATATGATATTTCTATATATATTGGTTATCTTGAGATACGATATCTTTGATCTTCATAGTATCCTAGTTTAGCTTGTTCGACCTAGTTTCTAAGTGTATGAACCCAATATCCTAGAGATAGACTCATACAACCTAAAAATAGGTAGAGTTGACCTAGTTTGACTGTTTTGACTTAGAAATGGCTCTTTGACCTAGATGTTGACCAATTTAACTTATTTTTATTCTGAAACCTTGTATTGATGTTATATTCCATATCTAGGTCTTCGAGGTACCGTACCAAATATCTTTGATTCTGTGCACCGAATTTTAGACGAGTACATTCTTTAATAGTTTCTTATTTATGATATCCTCTATGTCTCTTGTATCTAGTATAGATATCCTTGATTTCTTAACACGATGGTTACACGGATTGGTATATTTGGATCTCATCATGAGATGTTATTCCTTGCTATATATGGTGTATCTTGTGCAAGCCTTGTTTCCTTGTTCTTCTTGTATATGTACAAATACTGATTCTCGGGGAGACTTGCTACCTTCCTAGAGAATTTTGTGCCATAACGTACCATGGTTGGATCCATTATACCAGTGGGGGGCGGAGAATATGTAGTATAGATATGTGATCATACCCTCCTTGTATCAAGTCTTGTTTATTGAATAGTATTAATCATACACCGCACGTATGATTAGCCAGGCCATTAATCTTGTATCAAGTTTCTAAGCCGATCACATGTTAAAGTTGGTACTCACTCACTTAGTCATTAGTATTTCTTGTTCATTGCCATATTGTTCATTCTTGTATTTATTTTTAGTATTTTCTTTGTTGTATATCTCCGATATCTTTAGGTTGTATCTTATATATTTTATATCTGTTTACTGTTACATAGTTTATATCATTGATTAGAACTGCCTTTAGAGATGTACTCTACTTTTTCCTGACTGGATATATTTTTCCCAGATGACACTGAGGAGTGGTACCCTACTCATTATGGGCCTCAGGATGTTATGGACTTAGAGCCAGAGACACTGGCTCAGGAGGGTCTCATCCCGACTAAGATAGACGACCTGGAACTTGTAGCACTTAGTTATTATTTGTACTGGATTTGTCTCCAGCATATTGTTTAGTATTTCTCTGACTCATTGGTGTTATTATTGACTCATGAGTTGTATTATGATGTCATGAACCGTACCCAAAATTTAGGCATGAGTCGTGGGTACGTCTAGCCTACGCCGCAACATCGACGGTAGAACGCTTTCTAGGTATCAATAATACTAAACATAACTCATAACCTGTCAATGATATCAACTCCGTAAGAAGTACAATGAAATAAACATCTCTCAATACCTCATAATGTATACTCAATCATAATAGCTATAAGGATGTAAATGGCACGATAAAAGATAAGAAAGAATGACATAAGTTAAACACAACATCTCAAATAGAGATAAACTACATTCTAGCTGTCCAATATAAAAAGTCTCCATAAGTCTCAATTTAAACTTAACAACAGTCTCAACATAAACTCAAAATAAACCTCAAATGCATAAAATAAATACTGTCAAGATAGCTGCAGGTAGTGTCTACTCTAATGGAATAGACTCCTCTAAGATCTCTGGTGTGTAGTCTGCATCTATACATAGTCCATAGTGTGTAGGACAGAAATCCTCAAGAACCTCTGAAAAAATATTCAGTCAGGATTGGAGTGAAGTACAAGTACTAACAGCAGTTCCACATATATTGACAAAAACTATAATATAGTATAAAAAAATACAAGATGGATATAAATACTGGCAATAAGAAATACTGGAGAAAATAAAATACTGGAAATAGAAATACTGGAGAACATATCATCATCAATGGTATACTAGCAATGAACAAAAATATAGGTGCATGCTAGAACAATGAACGTGAATATAAGTGAATGCTAGAACAATAAATAGAACATAGAGAAATGGTAGATCAATAAACTAGAGATACATGTATAGACTATCTAGCAAAGTGTGTGAAACATCAGCATATCATGTGATCGGCTTGGGAGTGATCAGGCTTGTTACATATGATTAGCTATGATTCATGTAAGGTAAGGCTAACCATCCGGATAGCTATGATGCGAGCAATAGTCAGGTTAATCACATGTAACATGCTGTGAGGCATATAATGGTCAGGCTGCACCAACGCGAGGTATGGGTGAGCTATGATGCATGTAGAGTTGGGTATGATCACATAAGCTACTAATATCTCCCTGTCCCCAGCTAGCACGATGGATTCCAATCACGACTCCTCGTGATAGGTCTCGATGATGCCAACTCGTGTATACATAGTGTCAGAATCATGTATGCTATACAACTAGAATCATAGAGATAATCAATATAATTAAAACTGTCAGAGAATGTTCTCGCCTGTGGTCCTCTGCTGGAATACCAATGTCATGTTTTTGAGGTCTTTTCTGAATAATCCAACAGTCCTATAGACATTATTTAATAGTAATACATAATCAGTTGATATACTAACAAACACATAATCATAAATATACTGAACTCAGAGACTACGCTAGGGGTGCTACTTGTGATCTAACTGGGTCAAGTGTGCAGCTAACTGCACGGGTTTGGGTTATTTTTTATACACATATGCGTACGTATACGCATACGAGTTTGGGTTATTTGTAGGGTCTCTTAAAATCAACATCTAATGAACACGTTACGACAACACACGCTAAAATCATAATACAATCATACATATATATACACAACATAAAGGTAACAAATCGAACCTGTGCGCACATGAACAAGGGGGTGTTTGACGTGGAGGTGGCACTCGGTCTAGTCCAGACGAAAAAAGAATGGCGGTTCAGTCGTTCAGTCGTGAGGTGTTGCTGTTCGTCGAGGAGGAGGTCCGGCGTTGTCAGGCGGGTTGGGTGAAGATGACGTGCAGGCAGCTCAAGCGGATTGGGGTGGAGGAAAAGGCTACTCCGGTCGGGAGTTGATGGATGGATGGCCGCAGGTCGGGGGAAAGACGGCAGGCGGTTGAAGTAGAGGGAGGTGGTGTTGGGTTCCCTGGGGAGTCGATGGGAGAATGTTCAGCGGTCGGGTGGACTGCTCCGGCGAGTTCAGCGGGGTCAGGATCCGGTCAAACGAGGTACAGCAGCGTCGGGATCCGCTCAGGCGAGGTACAACAGCATCGGGATCCGCTCAGGTCGGCGGTTTGAAGGAGATAGTGATGAACAGGAGATGGGGAGGGATGGAGTCGGCTGGATATAGCTTAGGTATGGGTGAATGAAAAAAGAAATATATATATATATATATATATATATATATATATATATATATATATATATATATATATATATGTGAAGGAGGGTTTGGAGGTTAGCCTAGAAAGTTGGGCCTGGTCAACATCCTAAGAAAGGGCCTTGGCTTCACATGTAGAAATTGGAGGGCTAGGATTGCATTATTTCAAAATGGAGGGCCAAGGTTTAATGAGGGTTGATGTTGAGTGTTACACACTCCAAAATTATGGAGAAAAATTCATATGAAGGAAAATAGGGTTTTGTCATGTGTTGGTCCAATTGGGTATGGACACCTCTATGCACTTTTCCATAAAAGTGCCCAACAATTAGAAAATTACACAAAGTGGGATTTTTAGATTAATTAAATTAAAATTAATATAATTGGTGTTCTAAAATTAATTAGAAGTACATGGGGTTAAAATTAGGTGGGACATAAGTGTCATGAATGAAGAAGACTCAAAATAGAATATTACCATAATTTGGGTTGTACAAAATGGGTCGAGATTGTGTGTCCAATTTCGACTAGAACGTACAAAGATACAAAGTTGGATTTATATAGAATTAAATATAATCATTTGCGACGAATGTTGTGCGACTAAAATGAAGCACAAGAAGGCATAATTATGAGTTACACAAAGCTCAAAATAGAAGGCTGGCACGTCTAGGATAAGTGTGTAAAATTAGTTGAAAATCAAAACTAGTGTAGTGCTCCAAATATCAGAGCAACGGTAAGGTACAATCAATCAAATAAAATTATAATAATTAAATATAAATAAATATCATGCAATATTAACATATTAAATTAAATAAATAAAAGGCAAAAATACCCCTATTTTGGAATGTGGTAGTGAAACCTATACCTGAAATACTTTCTCTCTACGATCCAAGATCTCTACGGGTTATTCAGGATAGCCGAGAGTCGGTCCAACCTCGATCTCCGAGTGATCTAGTACATGACTAGGATCTGCCACGTACCATCTCAGCTGCGACACATGGAATACGTCATGTACTCCATCTAGAGCAGGCGGCAAGTCCAGTCTATAGGCCACTGCACCGACCCTTGCAAGAATACCGAAATGTCTGATGTATCGTGGACTAAGTTTTCCGCCTATACCAAAATGAATCGTGCCCCGTGTCGGAGAAATCCGTAGGAACTCCAAATCGCCAACCTAGAATAAACAGTCATAACATGCAATCTAAAACAAAAACAATCACAAACCAAAAATAACAAAATCTATACCTGAAACTCTAGGGGTCTACGGTGGCTATCGGTCCAATGCCGCTGTCTGTCCTGCGCCACTCGCAGTCTGTCTCTGATGAGTTTTACCTTTTATGCTGCATCCACGACCATTTCTAGTCCTAACAATGCTCTTTCTCCGATATCATCCTAAGATAATGGTGTACGACACATCCGTCCATATAAAGCCTCGAATGGTGATCCAAACTCTACTAGGTGTAGATGATCCACCCAGGAACCTCCGAGATCCAAAACGCAAGTGCGTAGAATATCTTCAAGAGTCTGAATAGTCCTTTCAGATTGCACGTCTATTTGGGGGTGATATGCAGTACTGAACTTGACCTGAGTGCCCAAGCTAGCTTGTAGACTCCTCCAGAAGTGGAAAGTGAAACGACTATCCTGATCTGAGATGATACTCACAGGAACTCAATATAATCTGACAATCTGCCGCACGTACATCTCTGCTAGCCTCTCTGTCGATGTACCCACTTTGAATGGTAAGAAGTGGGCTGATTTGGTCAACCTATCCACGATGACCCAAATTACGTCCTTTCCTCCTAGGGAACGTTGAAGCCCTGAAACAAAGTCCATAGTTACGTGCTCCCACTTCCATTCTAGAATGGGTAAAGGTTGAAGCAATCCTCCTGGCCTCTGTTGATCTGCTTTTACCTGCTGGCACACGAAACATCAGGATACAAAGCGTGCTACCTCGCACTTCATACCATACCACCATATTTGTTCCCTCAGATCTCGGTACATCTTGTTGGCACTAGGATGCATCGAGTACTGAGAGCGATGTGCCTCCTGCAAAACCTCTTCGCGTAGCTCTCCACTTAGCACACACATCCTCGTGCCTTGTCGCAAGGATCCATCATCCGCAATAGTGAAGTCATCTATCAATCCTGTCCAAACTTGTGCCCTGATACTCCTTAGAGTCTTATCATCATATTGTACAGCTCTAATTCTGTCCATCAGCTCTAATTGTATCTGTAATCCCCATATCTGAATTTGTATACCTGGAACTAATACTTCAATTCCCAAGCTCTCAAGATCGGCCAATAAATGTCTATCTGTAGTCAAGTACATAGCCATCGGATACCTGCTCAAGGCATCGGCGACTACATTGGCCTTACCTGGGTGGTACTGTAATGAGATGTCAAAGTCTTTCATTAACTCTAACCACCTTCTCTGCCTCATGTTCAACTCCTTCTGTGTAAACACATACTTCAAGCTCTTGTGTTCTGTGAAGATCTATACACGCTCTTCGTACAGATACTGTTTCCACAACTTTAGAGTGAAGATAACTGCTGCTAACTCTAAATCGTGGGTAGGGTAGTTTTTTTCATGTGGGCGTAATTGTCTTGAAGCATAGGCAATTACATTCTCATGCTGTTAAAGAACGCATCCCAAACCCTTTCCTGAAGCATCACTGTAGATAGTGAAACCACCTGTCCCTAATGGCAATATCAAAATTGGAGCTGTCGTCAATCTCTTCTTCAGCTCATCAAACGCGGCCTGATATTTCTCTGTCCAGACAAAATCTATATCTTTCTTGGTCAGCCTAGTCACTGGCTCTGCAATCTTAGAGAAGTCTTGTACAAATCTTCTGTAATATCCTGTTAACCCGAGAAAACTCCTGATCTTAACTACCGAACTGGGGGTAGCCCATGATTCTACTGCTTCAATCTTCTTTGGGTTAACTGAAATTTCGTCACCCATTACTATATGTCTAAGAAATTCAACCTTGTCAAGGAAGAACTCACACTTTGAAAGCTTTTCGTACAGCTTTTCCTTCCTGAGGGTCTCCAAGACCATCCTCAAGTGCTCTTCATGCTCTTCTGGGGTCTTCGAATACACAAGAATGTCGTCGATGAACACCACTACAAACTTATCAAGGTACTGGTGGAATACCTTGTTCATCAAGTTCATGAATATTGATGGTGCATTGGTTAAACCAAACGGTATTACTATAAATTCAAACTGGCCATATCTGGTCCGAAAGGCTGTCTTCGGTATGTCTTCTCTCTTCACCTTCACCTGGTGATAGCCTGACCTCAAGTCTATCTTTGAAAATACCTTCGCTCCTCTTAATTGATCAAAAATATCATCTATCCTCGGTAGCAGGTATTTGTTCTTGATAGTGAGGTTGTTCAGAGCTCGATAATCGATACACATGCATACCGTGACATCCTTCTACGGTACGAACAATATCGGAGCTCCCCATGGTGATGAACTGGATCTAATAAAACCTTTGTCCTGCAGCTTCTCAACTTGCTTCTTTAGTTCTACCAGCTCATTGTTGTTGTCTCTATAGACGTGTTATGAAATAGGCTCTGCACCTGGTACCAAGTCTATAGAGAATTCAACATCTCTGTCAGACGGCAAGCCTGGCAACTCCTCTGGAAATACATCCAGGAACTCCGCTATAAGAGGATATGGTAACTCCTCTTCTTCCTTCCTGGCTCCACAAAAAGTGCCTCTACTCTGCTTTGTTGCTCCTCTAGGGACCTCAAACTCTGGTATCCCTCGGCTGCGGGTAAGGTTCGCTTCCCCTTGTCCCCAACTCACTGTGGTGGCATATAAGGACATGCCTGCCCTGCTTCTCGCTCCCTAGATTAGCCGCTAGCTCTCTTGTCGGTCAAAATATTACTCTGCCTCCGCGACAATCTATAGTAGCATGATGCCTACTCAACCAGTCTATTCCGAGTATAATATCTTATCCCGGAAGTGGCATGACGAATAAACTCATGCTCAACTCTCGGCCTCCCAATGATACTCTCCGATCCTTACAATAATCACGGACTAGGATAATGCCTCCTCCATTCGTGATCTTGCAAGTCCTATCTAATGGTTCCATCTCTAAACGATGCTTAATAGCATAAGATACAGATACAAAACTATAGGAAGCGCAGGAATTAAATAATGCAAGTACTGTAATAGAATCGAGAGAAACTGAACCTGAAATTACGTCTCCAGTTGGCTCGGTCTCCTCAATCATCATGGCGTATGCGCATCCCTGTGGTGCTCCTCTATGCTGCTGCTGGTGTTAAGCAAACCTCTGTTGCTGTGGTGGAAGTGAAGGTCCCCTCTGCTGGCCTCCTAGTACAGTAGGTACTCTGGCTGGTCCTCTCTGAGCGGTTGTTCCACCCCGACGAGTCTGAATAGATGGACAGTCCCTCAACTGATGTGCTGATGATCCATAGGACAAGCATGTACCCAACCACTTCCTGCAGATGTCTTTTGTATGTCCCATCTTCTCGCAATACGTATACTGTGTAACAGGCTGATTCTGTCTCTGTGGCTGCTGCTGCTGGATGTATCCTCGAACTGGTACCTGGTGCTGCTACTGCTGTTGCTGGTACGGCCTCTATTGTTGTTGAAAGTGTGGGCGCTTGGCCTGTCCTATGTTACCACTTGTTCCTCCAGAAGTGTCGCATCCTCTCTTGGGCCTGAGGTCCAAGTCATCTTCAGCAATTTGGCCATCCATCAGAATACCCTCAAATGTAGCAGTGCATCGTCCCAAAGTACGAACTTGATCTCTCTATTCAAACCCATCCTAAATTTTCGTGCTCTGTCTCCTGGGTCTTGAATCATTGATGACGCATATCGACTCAAACGGCAAAACTCTGCGGTGTATTCATCAACTGACATGCTTCCTTGGACCAAGTCATGGAACTGACTCTCCAATGCTCATAAAGCTACTTCAGGAAAGAACTTCTCCTTGAAGAGCTCCCTGAAGTCCTCCCAAGTAAGTCCTCCGTCAGTGAGTCTCAGCTCTGTACGATACCACGTCAGCGCGATATCAAACATCTGACTGCCAACGGCCTCGATCTGAAGAATCTTCGAAATCTGTGCCAAATTCAAGTTCCTCTCTATATCCTCTAGCCATTCATCAGCGTAGAGTATCCCCTTGGTGCCTTTGAACTCTTGAGGCATCATCCTCCTGAATTCCACTATAGTACCCGGCCTCTGGTGCTGCTGGCCAGGATGCTGCTATTGTTGTGCTACTCTCTCTACAGCCTGGAGAGCCACCTGATGAGCATTCTCCATGCCCTCTCTCATTAGCTCTGTCTGTGCCTGGTGCACCTCTGTTTGCACCCTCTGAGCCTCAGCTTGAATATGTTGAGCTTCTGTTGTCACTCTCTAGGCCTCTATCATGCCTTGTATCAGTGTGAACATCTGTGCCCTGTTAGTGGGCACACCTTTGGGAATCAGAGTTTGTAGTGGTGGAAGGTTGTCCGTCACAGCTGGGGCAATCCTCTGAACAGGGGGAAAGAATCCCAACAGCTGCAGGTACTCCCACATGAATAGGAGATGTAGGAGGAAGTCCCGATGTCTGTTCGTCAGCTCGAGAGGTGATAGACTTCTCTAAAGTTGATGCAAATTTAGACCAGCATAGGCCACCACTAAAAACGTGTCCTGACCCGCACCCAGAATTTAGGCATGAGTCGTGGGTACGTCCAGCCTACACCGTAGCATCGGCGATAGAACGTTGTCTAGGTCTCAATAATACTAAACATAACTCACAGCCTGTCAATGATATCAACTCCATAAGGAGTATAATGGAATAAACATCTCTAATACCTCGTAATGTATACTCAATCATAATAGCTATAAGGATGTAAATGGCACGATAAAAGATAAGAAAGAATGACATAAGTCAAACACAACATCTCAAATATATATAAACTATAGTCTAGCTGTCCAACATAAAAAATCTCCACAAGTCTCAATTTAAACTTAACATAACTCTCGACATAACTCAAAATAAACCTCAAATACATAAAATAAATGTTGTCTAGATAGCTGCAGGTAGTATCTCCTCTAATGGAATAGACTCCTCTAAGATCTCAGGTGTGTAGTCTACATCTATACCTAGTCCATAGTGTGTAGGACAGAAATCCTCAAGATCCTCTGAAAAAAATATCCAGTCAGGATTGGAGCGAAGTACAAGCACTAACAGCAGTTCCACATATATTGACAAAAACTATAATACAGTGTAATGAAATAGAAGATGGATATAAATACTGGCAATAAGAAATACTGGAGATAATAAAATACTAGAAATAGAAATACTGGAGAACATATCATCATCAATAGTATACTAGCAATGAACATAAATACAGGTGCATGCTAGAACAATGAACTGGAATATAAGTGAATGCTAGAACAATAACTAGAACATAGAGAAATACTAGATCAATAAACTAGAGATACATGTAGAGACTATCTAGCTAAGTGTATGAAACATCAGCATATCCTATAATCGGCTTGGGACTGATCAGGCTTGTTACATATGATTAGCTATGATTCATGTAAGGACAGGCTAACCATCCGGATAGCTATGATGCGAGCAATAGTCAGGCTAATCACATATAACAGGCTATGAGACATGTAATGGTCAGGCTGTACCGACATAAGGTGTGGGTGAGCTATGATATATGTAGAGTTGGGTATGATCACATAAGCTACTAATATCTTCCCGTCCCCAGCTAGCACGATGGATTCCAATCATGGCTCCTCGTGACATGTCTCGATGATGCCAACTCGTGTATACATAGTGTTAGAATCATGTACGCTATACAACTAGAATCATAGAGATAGTCAATATAATAAAAACTGTCAGAGAATGTACCCGACTTTGGTCCTCTGTTGGAAATACCAATGTCCTATTTTCGAGGTCTTGTCTGAATAATCCAACAGTCCTATAGACATTATTTAATAGTAATACAGAATCAGTCGATATACTAACATACACACAATCATAAATACACTAAACTCAGAGACTACGCTAGGGGTGCTACTTGTCATCTAACAGGGTCAAGTGTGCGGCTAGCTGCACGGGTGTCACATCTTCAAATACTATGGAAAATCAGACAGTCGACTCACTAACACATGTTTAGCCAGTACGTCAGTGTACATAAGGCAGTATACTCATAATTCTCTGGGTCACATGGTCAAAGTAAATACGGGATATCCGTAATTAACACTAGGGTCATACAGTACATATACAAATATATTCATGACTAGTATTAGTATTTAATTGCTTATATATATCCATATATTTATAAATATGTATCAACCAATATTATATGCATACCTATTGGAATATTATATACATACGTGTACATACACGCATACGAGTTTGGGTTATTTGTAGGGTCTCTTGAAATCAACATCTAATGAACACGTTATGACAACACACGCTAAAATCCTAACACAATCATACGTATATATACACGACATGAAGGTAACAACTCGAACCTGTTCGCATGTGAACGAGGGGGTGTTTGACGTTGAGGTGGCGCTCGGTCCGGTCCAGTCGACGAAAGAACGGTGGTTCAGTAGTTCAGTCCTGAGGTGTGGTTGTTGGTCGAGGAGGAGGCCCGACGTTGTTAGACGGGTCGGGTAAAGATGACGTGCAGCCAGCTCAGGGGGGTTGGGGTGGAGGAAACGGCTGCTCCGGTCGGGAGTTGATAGATGGATAGCCGCGGCTCGGGAGAAAGTCGACAGGCGGTTGAAGTAGAGGGAGGTGGTGTTGGGTTCACTAGGGAGTCGACGGAAGGATGTTTAGCGGTCGCGTGGACTGCTCCAGCGAGTTCAGCAGGGTCAGGATCCTCTCAGACGAGGTGCAGCGACGTCGGGATCCGCTCAGGTCGGCAGGTTGAAGGAGATGGTATTGAACAGGAGATGGGGAGGGATGGTGTCGGCTGGATATAGCTTAGGTATGGGTGAAGAAAAAAAATAAGAAAAAATTATATATATATGTGAAGGATGGTTTGGAGGTTGACCTAGAAAGTTGGGTCTGGTCAACATCCTTGGAAAGGGCCTTGGCTTCACATATAGAAATTGGAGGGCTAGGATTGCATTGTTTCAAAATAGAGGGCCAAGGTTTAATGAGGGTTGATGTTGAGTGTTACACACTCCAAAATTATGGAGAAAAAATCACATGAAGGAAAATGGGGTTTCTTCATGTGTTGGTCAAATGGGGTGTGGACACCTCAAGGTACTTTTGCATAAAAGTGCCCAACAATAGAGAAATTACACAAAGTGGGGTTTTTGGATTAATTTAATTAAAATTAATATAATTGGTGTTCTAAAATTAATTAGAAGTACATGGTGTTAAAATTAGATGTGACACAAGTGTCATGAATGAAGAAGACTCAGAATAGAATATTATCATAATTTGGGTTGCACAAAATGGGTCAAGATTGTGTCTCCAATTTCGATTAGAATGCACAAAGATACAAAATTAGATTTATATAGAATTAAATATAATCGTTTGTAACGAATGTTGTGCGACTAAAATGAAGCACAAGAAGGCATAATTATGAGTTACACAAAGATCAAAATAGAAGGCTGGCACGTCTAGGACAAGGGTGTAAAATTAGTTGGAAGGCAAAAACTAGTGTAGTGCTCCAAATATCAAAGCAACGGTAAGGTACAATCAATCAAATAAAATTACAGTAATTAAATATAAATAAATATTATGCAATATTAACACATTAAATTAAATAAATGAAAGACAAAAATACCCCTATTCTGGAATATGGTAGTGACATATGACTATCTTATTATTTTATCATATTCGTGCGTATTTTCATCTTAGATCTGTGATTGAGTATATTTATATTGTTGGTGGTCTATTATAGATAGATAGTTTATCCAAACAGCGTTCTACCGCTGATGCTGCGGCGTAGGCTGGACGTTGTTTTCGACTTGTATCCCTACACCGGGTGCGGGTCATGACACTACGATGAGATCCTAGATGAATTGGTGGACTCCAATATGACAAATATACAGGCTGTTTGGATAATTTTCTTTGACGGTGCTTCAAGAATAGGGCCCAAAGGTGATGCCATCGCTGAAGTCGGGATAGTATTAATTTCTCCATACGATCTGGTTATCCAACAATGTGGTAGAGTACAATGCCCTCCTTATCGTACTCCAACTCTCTAATCAAGTAAGTTTAGAATACTAAGAGGCCTACGGTAATTCCAAGCTGATAGTCAATTAGATCTGGGGAGAGTACGATGTCCGGCACGAAGACTTGATTTTCTACCACCAAGTTGCGCTCGGTATAATCTCTACCTTTAATGGGTTCTTCATAGAGCAAGTGCCCCAACTGCAAAACATCAAGGCTGACGCCCTGGCCGACCTCGCAGCCATTTTAGCTATCCCGACCAATACTTATGAACTGATCATCGTGATTGTCCAAGAACTTGTCTGCCCGAAGAGCAACCTTTGTCTGTGCCTGAACTATTCAGTAGGGACAGACATTAGCATCCAAGACTAGAGATTCCTATTCATCGACTACGTGGTCTATGGGATGCTGCCTAATGACCCAAATGAGGCTACTTCTATCAGGAGATGTTTCCTACAGTTCTACTACGATATGGCTACAAAAATATTGTATCGTCGTTCTTATAAAGGACTTCTGATGTGATGCCTATCGAATACAGAAGTAAAACAGGAACTTCATGAGGCTCACGATGGAGTTTGCGGTGCCCATCAGCCCGAACCCAAGCTTCAGGACCGCCTCCGAAGAATGGGTTACTATTGGCTGACAATGATAGCGGATACTGTTGACTATGCGAGAAAGTGCCAAGTGTGCCAAATCCATGCAGACATCAACCACCAACTCTCAGAATTCCTATATCCAACAGTCGTATCTTGGCCGTTTGAAGCAAAGAAAATGGATATTATCGGACCGATTTGTCCACCCTCATTTAAGGGACACCGGTTCATCTTAGCTATCATCGAATACTTCTCTAAGTAGGAGAAAGTTGTTCCACTCATTGATGTAAAGACATCAAATATAATCAGCTTCGTCAACCATCACATTATATATCGCTTCGGCTTGCCACAGAGGATCATCAATGATAATGGTCTACAGTTCGCGAGCCACATGTTGTACCGATTTTGTGACAATAATTGAATCCAGAACATAGCCTCTCGACTGCCTACAATCCAACAGTGAATGGTCTGGCAGAAGCATTCAACAAGACTATTATAAAGCTAATCAAGAAGTTTGGGTCAACCATTAAGTGCGACTTGAATGAGAAGCTAAGTGAATGTCTCTGGGCCTATCGTACAATGGTTAGAACACCAACCGGCAGTACGCTATTCTCCCTGGTGTATGGAAGCAAAGTCGTGCTCCCTCTAGAGGTCCAGATTCATACTCAGGGTAGACTTCTCCAACCAGTTGATAGACAGCGACAACCATCGTCGACGACTACAAGAATTGGAAGCACTCGACGAAAAGTGTCTTCTAGCTCAACAGTACATTGAGTTGTACCAAGCACGTCTTTCCGGGGCCTTCCACGAATGAGTCAAGAAGAGGATATTCCGAGTAGGTAACCTCGTCTTGACAGTAAGAAGACTGATGGTTATGACCCACAAGATGGCCAATAAATTCTAACCTAAATGGGAGGGCTTGTTTATCGTGGAGTCCGTATTGTCCAAGGGCCCCTACCGACTCGCGAAACCCAACGGCAACTTGCTCATGATGCGTACCAACGATAAGTTCCTTAAAAAATACTATGTTTGAACTTCATTGGTACACCCCTTTCCCCAGCAGGGCAATTAAGACTTATATTTCTGGGAGTCCATCCCCAGCAAGTGCCTAAGCACGGCATGTACCTTTTTTCACAAAAAACTTGGTAAAATCTACTATCTATATTGAGGAGTCCTGAATACGCAACAGATGATGGATCCCCAAAATCTCCCCATTGGAGTAACCCTCAAGTCTACCGACACACTTAGGTAAACCATTCAAAAGCTAATTCCTTTTTAGGCATTAGTTCACGTCCATATTACCTCTGAACTAATAGCCTAATATTTTGGCCAGTTGGGTTTGCCATGTCTATATTACCTTTGAGAAAACTTTGTTATTTGACTATCGATTATCACGTCCATAATACCTCTGATATCGGTCGTCATCTAAAACTTATCACCGGTACTTAACCCTAAGTACGCCAGCGGTGCTAAATCAATAAAATCTATCACGTCCATATTACCTCTGGTAGAATCTTATTTTCTAACTTATTGTCAATATATGGTTTTAGATAAGTCATTGATAATAAGTCCACCTAAATTCATTTAACCAAATCATTATAACCTATCACATCCATATTATCTCTGGTAACGTTATTTGGTTCAAATTATTATATGTACTTAGTTCTAAGTATACAATAGATAATAAATCCACAGAATTCCCTTAAAATATATAACATTTATAATGTGGTCATTCAAACCATAGAAAGAAAAGACATCCCTTCTTCAATAGAAGAAAGAAAAACAACACTACAGATGTTAAAGAAAGAGGTAATCTGAATCCTCCGAATTATTTATGAACATTGCAAGAGCGTGGAGAATGCAGACATTCGAATTTGCAAACAATTGACGAGAGGCTTCTATTTCAGCCTGCTCTTCCTGTTTCTCTAAGCCACCATGAGGTCCATATGAAGAAGGGCCACTAAATTCCTAAAAAGATCTGCTTTATGTACTTCCACAGGGAACACTTCTTCATTTTCATCCATGAAAGACACAGTATTAGTTGAAGCATGGTCTGAACTAACTTCGGCCAGCGAGGAAACAATTTCCTTATTAGTTTCCTTTCTCCTAGAAGCATTATTTGAAGCTATTTTTGTATGATGGGTTTGCTTCTCAAAGACGTGTCAATTTATTTGTCAAGACACGAAAGTTTGCTTCTCAAAACGTGTTGGTTTACTTCTCAAGACGCGATAGTTTGCACGACCTAAAGTATGACTATTAGGATTTTATGTATTCTTCTAAGAGGCTATTACTGATACAATGGGAATGAATGTATCATGCGCACATCAACAAGTTAATGGATAAAGTTGTCTTACTCAGCCAGCAAGGCATGACAACAAAGCATAAAATTAAGCTAAAATTTTATTGGTGCTTAGTCATGATTATATATGATGGAAATCTGTTACATTCAAGGGTTTTCATAAATATTTAAGATCATGATTATATACGATGTATATCAAATTTTATGTGTTTCTATGAAGTCTCGCTAATAAGAACCTTTTCCATTAAAGGTGCCCTTCCATGTTGTTTTTGATACTGACACAAGGGAAACCAGCAGCAGGCAGCAATACATTCAGGGTCATCCCTCTACAGTGCAGACTTCAGTTAAATCGTTTAGTGGCTCTTTCTAAGAGACGGGAGATGAGTGCAGAGAGGTCAAATCAAAAGGTAGTTGAAGGAAGAAAAAAGCTTCAATTGGTCTTTTCGAGACGAGACTTCTTCCGTTTCTTCTCTCATCTTTCGCTCGCTAGGATAAAAGAGATTTCGCTCGTCCTAGTTATTTTTTTTATTGGATCCTTGATGGAAAAGAATTATCAGATCCCAGTACCAGAATATAAAAATGGACACGGCCAGCTACCCTATACAAGATACTATACATCGTACGACGATCATGGCTGTAACTAGATAAGGAGGTACATACTGCAATCAGGTCACTTAGGGTCACACGAACATTTATGTCTTAATTATTTAAACAAGAAACAGTAATTATGGAGCATATATGATAAAGAAATAATGTTTCCCAAATACTTTTATCAAAATATTCAGGAGACCAGTTGTACAAAATAAGAAATTAGTAGAGTAATAAAAGTACATGGCAGTATTACAGCTGCAGTCTGGTTTATATACAGTCATAAAAAGGAACTAATGTCCAGGCGTGCCGGCTAATAGGTGTCGGTGGCTAAACTTTCAAAAGAGTAAAATATACAATAACGAGCAGGGAAGAAGAAAACCCACTCATTATTCTCGGAAACCATGTTCTTGGTATGCGCCATGAGTCGGAGGAAAGTATGCTGGGTCCTCGGGTGCTGTCTTGAAACCTGGTCGTCCAAAACTAGTGAGGTTAGACCCCAAATAGCAAGTACCACAAAGGAAGCACAAAATAGAGAAACAAAAAATCAAGCAATAAATATATAATAATATAGGTTCTGTGTCGATAGTAGCTTCTGACTCTTGGTCTTCTGCAGTGAAAGAACTCTCGACTAATTTAATTATTTTATCTCGAGTGAGGAAGACGCCTGTGTTAGCAGAGCTCTTGGGTAAGCAACAAGGGAGGATTTTTTCATATATGAGATTCCCACTAGGGCAGGGCTATGAGAGAGAATGGGCATTCCCGGTCAAAGCATTGATTCTAATTCTCATAACTTAGGTCCATGGCATATCCTAGGACAAAGGTCAAACCTTACAACCAAACAAGGACAAGGGCTGAATCCATCACACTATGATAGTCAATTTTCCTTGGCTACTAACAAAATAATACAATCACAACCAAGTCTAATTAATAAGATCGGCTAATCACTTGTACGTCTTGCTAATTATGGAGTCTAATGTTATCTCAGAATAATGCATAATAGGTATCCTCATATCACATCATTGCCGAACATGAGGTAACCGAGCCAAATTAAATAATTATACAGGAACTTCACGAATTATACCAGTTTTCCATAGGGTCACTGCGCTAGATTACGATATTAGCGGTTCTAATGTTCCTATAGTGAAATAGTGGCTCGGGATTATTTATAATAGGTCAGATACTACACTCCACTAAGGCGGATGATATACAATATATGTGGTGGCCAGCCCACAGCGCACGTAGAATAAATCTCTGTGGGAAGGTTCACTGGCATGATCGCGGAATAACGTTTACTCCCAATGTTACTACCACTTTTAGTTGCTTAATTAACCTTATATTATTTTGAAATCTCAAGACGTGGCCACATGAGAATTTTCCTTAAGATGTCGTATAAAGTACGGGAACTCTAGATATGAATCCATAAAAGTTTAATCTAGATTCACCTAAGTGTGTATGCAATATTCAATAATTAAAATCCTAGCTACGCTTTGGTACTTGACTCGTATATCATGCCCGTGCTGGAGAAAAAAATATATAGAGAGTATCAAGGGCGTTCAGGAATTTGGAGGCATTCTCGATGCACAACCTAAATATAAATCACTTAACATGTAACACGGTATATCGTACCTCAGTGCATATTAGATCATGAACAATTTTATGCAATAATTGTATCAGCATGGATACAATATTCGAGTCTAATTACCAAGATCATAAGTATGAGTTTAGCACATGGTCGAGTTACTGAGTCTATTCTCTCCTAGAATTATTACACAAGCAATGACCATGATCAACCACATAAAGGATGATAAGAAATATTTCAAATAAAAATAAATGATCCCAACAAGAAAGTACTACGTGTACACATAAAATTGCCCTCAAAGGGGGCCCCCCCGAGACTTCCTAAGTCCTAGTTTAGTAGTCACTAAGGATAATACGCGTGTAAGTCGTGCACAAGAAAGTCAAGCCGCATGAACCAACCCGACCGCATGTTCTAACCTGGCCGCATGCTCCTCCAGGCCGAATCCTTGGGCAAAAGTCCACTACTTGGGACAAGTGCCAAAGTGATGGACAATAAATAAAGTGTCAGTGAAGTAATATAAAGGTGATTGATGTGACAAGGCATAAGTGTCAAAGAGAAAAGACAAAAGCACATAAAGTCATGCAGAGACACAAAAATCGTGTAGAGATATGTGCCCAAAAGGGAAGACGCTTGGATTGTGGCCGCATAATCTCCTAGACGCATGGAGTCGGGCCTTAGTGGATTTTTATGCGTTCAAAGTACTATGTGTCCGACTTTTGAAAGCATGCACAAAACAGATATGCGTCCAACAAGATGGACGTATATTAGAGAGGGCGCATGTTGATGAGCCGCATGGTACTCCAACGTTCCAAAATAGCAAGTTCGACCATGGAAAAACTCCAAGAATCAAAAAAACTAGTTTTACTATAAATTCCTCATCTAAAAATTGCTCAAAATGAAGTGCTCCATCACATAGAATAATAAGTTTTTCAAAAAAATAAGCTTTTGAAGATCAAAACTAAGAAAAACTGAAGAACACCCACACTCATAAAAATCCAGATCTATACCATTCCATCCACCAAATCCAAAAATACCAAGTTATATATATGCTTAAAATTATACAATAAATATAATATATCAATAATATAGAGAATTTTTCTATTTCCCATGCAAGGTGTACTTGTCTATGGATGGAGGAAAAAACCGGAGAGATAGAAGAAAAATAAAGAATGAAGAGAAAGAGAGAAAGAAGTTGGGTTATATAGCTAGGATTTGAGGTATACACCATGGATTCAACTCATGACCAAACCAACCCAAACCATAAACCAAGAACCAAGAAAAACTAAAGAATGGGTCTAGTCTCATCCAACCAATAAATAACATACAAGCAAGAATAATACGTTCCAAAATACGTATATAAGGAATGGGGAGTGACATCTCTATCTACCTTAAAAAAAATTATCCTAAAAATTCTAATCCAAGTAAGACTAGAGAAGTTAGGAAAAGCATGATACAAATCTACTAGCAAATCTACACATGCAAGCAATAACATCACAACACATAGGTGATCTCCTGATATAAAATCTAAGATACGAAGGCATAAGGTAGAATATACCTTCTGAATCGAACATGTACGGATACCGAGACCGTATATCATTCTCGTGCCCCCCACATTGATTCTCCAAGAGTGTGATGGTCCCAGGCAACTCAGATAAGAGAAATAGTATGGTTCTTGAGTATCTTCTCCCTTCGGTCCAGGATGGATACGGGTTGCTTCTCGTAAGATAAGTTGGTACCAATGACTAATTCAGAGTGATCGAGAATATGACTCAGATTCGAAATATACCGACGCAACTGAGATACATGAAATACATCGTCCACCTCTCATAGTAAAGATGAAAGGGAAAAATGATAAGCCACATCGTCTAGCAGATCAAAAATGTTAAACGACCTAACGTATCGCGGACTAAGCTTCCCGCTGACCCCAAATCTAATAACTATATAGGTTGGCAAAATCCGTAAGAACACGTGGTCGCTGACACGAAACTCTAAAGGCCTACGATGCTGGTCTGCCCAGTGACGATGTCGATCCTGTGTAACCCGAAGTCGCTCTCTGATCTACCTGACAACTTCTATTGTCTGCATGATTATTTTAGGACCTAACATCTTTCGCTCACCAATGTCATCCTATGCTAACAGTGATCTATATTTCCTGTCATATAGTGCCTCGAAAGGTGCCATTGAATACTAGCTTAATAACTGTTGTTATACGAGAATTCCACTAAGTGAAGGTGATTCTCCCAAGATCTACCAATGTCTAGGTACAGACTCGTAATATATCTTCCAGGGTTTGGATGGTCCTCTCTCAAGGCATGGCCACATGAAAATTTCTCTTAAGATGTCGTACAAAGTACGGGCATGCTAGATACGAATCCATGAAAGTTCTATCTTGGGGAAAAGTATATATATAGTATCATGCATTCAGGAATTTGGAGGCATTCTCGATGCACAACCCAAATATAAATCACTTAACACATAATACAGTATGTCCTACCTCGGTGCACATTAGATCATAAATAATACCAGAAAATAATTGTATCAGCAAGGATATAGTATTTGAGTCCAATTACCAAGATCATAAGCATGAGTTGTAGCACAGGGTCAGGTCACTGACCCCATTCTCCCCCCTAGAATCATAACACAAGCAATAATCAGGATAAACCACATAGAGGATGATAAGAAAAATTCTAAATAAAAATAAATGATCTAAAAAGTAAAGTACTACGTGTATACATGGAGTCACTAAGGATAATATGTGTCTAAGTCGTGCACAAGAAAGTCAGGCCGCTGAACCAACCCGGCCGCATGTTCTAATATGTTACTACCATATTTCTAGATGAGGGCATTCTTGTCATTTAGAATATTTATTGTTTAGTAATTAAATATTATATATTATTCTACTAATTAATTATATTATGTTGTGTTATTTAATTATTTGATTAGTGGGCTGGCCTATTTTTATTTAGACTTAGTATTACTGGACCCATTAGTTGTTATAACACAATTAAGCCAAATAATGGGTTAGGCCCATTAGACTCATTTTTTTAATTAATTAAGGAGATTAGATTAGTTCATGAAGAATTAGAAGCTTCCTAATGTAGTCCTTTCTAATTAAACCTCATGACTAGCTAGTAGGGGCATCTTGGACATTGTACATTGCTTGGGAAAGGGGGAAAGAGAGGGCCTACCACTTATGAGGGTTTTCTCTCTTTTATCTTATTAATTCATTCCATTAAAGATCCCCAATTGTGTTCTTCCTCAAATTGACTCATCCCTCCACCAAATTTTACCCAATTCACATCCATTCTCTCTAAATTTCATCATCTAAGAAGCATTGGAGCTTGGATTGCAAGGAGCACTTGAAGGAAGAGAAAGTGACAAGGAGATTGTGTCTAGTGAGCATTTTATTGAAAATCTATCTCCTAATAGGTAAATTCTGAATCCACCCCTTAATTTAGACTCTAATTTATGCATTTAACCATTAGCAATCATCCCATGGCTTAGGGCTACCCATAGGATCAAGAACTAGGTTCATATAACTTGTATTATAAATTCTACAACGTGATTTATGCCCAATTAGGGAGAATTCTGAGATTGACACATCATATGTGTGTTATGAGACCAATAAGATCTAATTAGACTTAGATCAGGGTTGTAGGACTAGATACGTATCCATAATTGGATATGAGTAGAGTATATTATAGTATCTTATGATACGGGATTTATTTTGGATGTTTTATATGAATTCACTTTAATTCCTTTCTAGCTAGTTGTATTAGTTATAAATTATTGTATTTGATATGTAATAATGGTTATTGTGGTGTATTGTGTGTTTTAACTCTCATTTGGGTACGTATCATAGAGTATCTCATATGTGCATGTCAAGTGTTTGAATGAATACACTTTATGCAAGTGCACCTATAGTTATGTGCTATATAATTGTTATATATAAGTATACATATATATTACTTGTGTGTGTATAATAAGAGTGAGGGGGAGGGAACTATTTTCAGAGTGACAATGCACTTGTGTGCATGTGACAATGTGGGTGTGTGTGTGTGTGTGTGTACTTTACGAGTTTATTGTGTGCAGGTGGGTATGTTAGCAGCTGCTGATTGAAAGGGGATCAAGGGATTTAGTGTAGGTAGAGTAAAGGGAGGTAGTAGTAGTAGTAGTATTAGTATTAGTAGTAGTAGTAGTAGTAGTAGTAGTAGTAGTAGTAGTAGTAGTAGTAGTGGCAACCATGTGCACTGCATTTGGTAGTAGCACTATTGTTGTACTTGTTAGCAATAACATGTAATATGATGTTGCTGTGTTAAGTAAGAAGGTGCAGTGGATTAGATAGGTGTGTATTTAAGAGTGATAGTGTTCACTTGTGTATTGTGTTATTAGTGTATAGTTGGAGTTCAGCATCATGAAGAGAACTGCAGTGCACTGATACTAGTAAAGTATCAGTGATGCATCCTTAGTACCAACTAGTTAATTGAAGGATGGGGAAACTAGGCAGTGATCCTGTGTGTGTGTGTGTGTGTGTGTGTGTGTGTGTGTGTGTGTGTGTGTGTGTGTGTGTGTATGTGTGTGTGTGTGGTTTATAAACAAGTTTACGATTGCGATTATGAGTATCTGCAAAAAATTAGAGGGGATCGGGCAGTGGCATCTGTGCAGCAAGGATTGGGGGTATACTGTACCAATAGGACAACGACAATAAATGCATTTGTCACAGGTATAAGGGTGCTCGAGTCTTGAGATGGCAGGTCAACTAAGAGCAGCAGGTTGGAGAGTAAGACCTGTGAACAGTGTGCACAAGTAAGTTTGCTAAATGCAACATTGAGGTCTGAGATCAATGGGTATGTGTCCATGGTTAGATGGGTTAAGGTTTAGTATTTAAAGTGTATGTGTGTGTGACATGTCTGATACAACTCAGTATCAGATATGAGTAGATAGGTGAAGGGATAAGTAATATGATACTAATACCAGTTAAGAGGATTAATACCTATAGTTTAAGTTAGTTAGTATATAGTGCTAAGTATTGATAGATATCCATGATACCAAGTTGTAAATAGATATTGTAAGTATTAGTTAAGGTATTACTCGTACATAAGGTAATAACCTAATATAGCTAATACCTTGAGGTAGTGACCCTAGTGCAACCTAGTATCTACTAGTATAGACTAGTAATCACCCTAGAAGTTGGGCTTGGACTTAGAAACCTAGATGACACCTAGTATTAACCTAAAAAACATGTATTAATGCATTTTAGCTTATTTATCACTTTATTACACCCAATTGACAAGATATTCATATATAGGTTTGTGTGACACTTGCTCGGATACTGAGATATACTATTTGCTCAGGACCACAGGCGAGTGCATTCTCTGATAGTTTTCTTATTTGATAGCCTCTGCGTTTCATGTATTTAGTATTAAGATATTTGATTCTTGACACAATGGTTTCACGGATTGGTATACGTGGATCTTGGTCATGAGATATTATTGTCGTGGTTACTTAGTGATCACTGTGTCGTGCTTCGTGATTACTCAGTGATTATTATAATATCTTAGTGATTATATAGACCGTGATCGTATGCATGATATTATAGATCATGTAGTATGATATATGTGTTATAACGTGTCATGATTTGGATCCGTATACTAGTCGGGGTGGGGTAATATTAGTGGATATGTACTAATACATTTATAGCCCATGATTAGATATAGCCCGTGATAGTTAGCAGATTATGCAACTCACGCGTGATCACGCTAGCTCACCTTTTATATATAGTCCGTATTAGGCCCAAGCCGATCATATTATCTTACTAATATTTTAAGGCACATTTATATATTATTTCTTTTATTCCAGTTCATTAAATTATTGTTCCTCACTATATTTTTCTCAGTTCTTGCCATTATTTACCATGATGCATTTTCTCGTGATATATGCTTGTTTTGTTATTTCCATCATTTATTTTTATTACTGTTATTGTTTCATAGTTTCTGTTAATTATTGGAACTTCTATTTGGGTTATAATTTGGTTAAATCCTGACTGAATATATTTTTCAGATAATTTATTAAATGACTAGTGTCCTACGCAGTACGGGCCACAGGATAGAGAGCCAGTTTAGTTAGCACCTGTAGAGCCTATTGAGTTAGTACCAGCAGTCGATGAGACGTAGCTAGTTCATTCATGATATTGAATATGTCAGTTAGACTTTGGTATTGTATTATTATTTGATGTCTTGTGTTAAGATTAGACTTGGACTTGTGATGTATTGTGACTTTATTTCTTTCCTTCTATTTTATATCGTGTCATATATTTCTCTAGTTTGTTATTATGATTTAGTATTGTTTACCATTATCATATTATCATATTATCCTCCATTTAAGAGTTGATATATATTGACAGGTACATTATATATATTATGAGATATTTAGATAGTATTATTGACCTAGATAGCGTTCTACCGTCGATGTTGCAGGATAGGCTAGACATACCCACATCCTCGTGCCCTTACACCTGGTGCGGGTCTTAATATAACCTGGCCACATGCTCCTCTAGGCGGCATGCTCGGACAAAAGTCTACTACTTGTGACAAGTGCCAAAGTGATGGACAATAAAAAAGTGTCAGGAAAGTGACATAAAGGTAATTGATGTGACAAGGCATACGTGTCAGAAAGAAAAGACAAAAGCACATAAAGTCGTGCAGAGACACAAGAGTCATTTAGAGGCATGTGCCTAAAAAGAGAAGAAGCATGGCTCATGGTTGCATAATCTCTTAGACGTATAGAGTCCGGCCTTAGTGGATTTTAATGCGTTCAAGGAACTATGCGTCTGACTTTTGAAAGCATGCACAAAGAAGATATGCGTCCAACAAGATGGGCGCATGCTGGAGGGGGCACTTGTTGCTGGGCTGTATGATACTCCAACGTCCCAGAACAGCAAGGTCGACCATGAAAAAATTTCAAGAATCTAGAAAAACAAGTTCTGTCATAAAATTCTCATTTCAACTCCAAATCAAGTTGTTCAAAAGCCAAATTACTCGAAATAAAGTGCTCCATCACATAGGACAATAAGTTTTTCGAAAACAATAAGCTTTTGAAGATCAAAACCAAGAAAAACTCAAGAACACTCGCATTCATAAAAATCAAGATCTATACCATTCCATCCACCAAATCCAAAAATACCAAGTTCTAAACATGCTCAAAATCACACAATAAACATAATAGACCAATAATACGGAGGGTTTCTTTATTTCTCATGCAAGGTATACTTTTCTATGGAGGGGGGAAAACCTAAGCGAGAGGAAAAAAAAGAAAGAATAAAGTGGGAGAGAGAAAGAAGTTGGGTTATATAGCTAGAGTTTGAGGTTTAGACCATGAGTTCAACTCATGATCAAACCAACCCAAACCATAAACCAAGAACCAAAACAAACCAAAGAATGGGTCTAGTCTCAGGCAACCAAATAAATTACATGCATGCGAGAATAATACGTTCCAAAATACTTATATTTAGAATGGGGAGTGACAAGAATCCATACTGATGGATAGCAAGAGGGGCAGGATCAGGCCCTCTTGGGCCATACACAGAGATCGAAGACAAGAATGATAATTAATCCAAATCTTGTTATCAATACCACAGGCCCCCGGCCGATAGCAAGCCGCGTAAAGGGGAGAAATGAAGCTAGCATGCTGCATAATTAGGGACAGCTCCGCGCAAGATGCGGGATATTCATTCTCGTCTCTTGGATCGATTCTTGGCAAGTCGCCACATAAGGTTGGCATTTTGTTCGAATGATGGGTTTTATGATATAATTCCATACTCCATCTTGGAAAGCACAAAGAGAGGTAATACCTACATGAAGAATACATGCATCAGTGCCAACAAAGAATGCATAAGTATACAACTATTAGGGCACAGCCATACGCGAAGCAGAATGACTCAGCATGACCAAGTTTTTGAGTACTAACAGGATGGGGTCTCATCAAAGCGGAAAACCTCTACAAGCATGGTTCTTCGCTCATGCAACAGAGGGATAGCCTGCGCATGTCCCAGACGAACTCCCATCCATACGATAAGAGCTACGGGAAGTCTGCGTACGTTCTGGATGAGTCTTCATCCATACGGCAAAACTTTGTGAAGAGTCCGCGCGTGTTCTAAAAAATTTCTCATCCATGCTGCAAGACGTTGTATTTATGTCCCTATGTCCCTCCATGACATGAATATCGTCGCATTCCCTTACCTCCGTACGGGCTGCCAGCATCAGGGGGCTACAAATCAAAGCCGCCTCTGGTGAACTCCTTAGCGAGAAAGGTGACGACCGCCCATATTACAGAAAAAGGAGAAGCAGGAAAAACGAAGTTCACTCTCCTCCCAGCAGCCTATTTATAGGCTATAAAACCATGTAAAGGGATCGAGGCGATGAACTGAACAGCTCTAAGGATAAATCTGATGCCTCGATTCTCGCAGTTAAGCGATTATCCCCAATTAAAAATAATGTCTCGAGTTCTGAACCACCGCTATCTATGCAATGCTTGGCAAATCTTTTTGTCTCTATCCCTTGGAAACCGCCGTCGACTCAAATTCCCAAGAAATCTTCCAGAGATCGAGGCAAATCCTCTTTATTTAATGCAGACTTGACAACCTAGTAGATTTATCCATGCGTTAGCAAGAATATGCGGCCAATGGACTAAGTAAAGTCGAGTAAGCTTCATGCGATAGGCAACCTATTCGTTTCGAAGATCACTTTCCATGCTTTTTATTCAAAATATTCTAAACTTATCAGTTTAAAAACTTTAAAGGGGATCTTGTAGAAGCACAAAAAATCTTAAAGGCCCCTATGCGCCTCAGTCCTCATGCACCAAGGATCAAGTGATGGATAAAGTCTTGAAAGCATAAAGTTACCTTAGTCGAGTTAGAGCATTTATGACTCTGACAACAATAATAGCTCTAAATCCTCGATTCTGACGCTAACAGTTGGCGTTAGTACTCACGTCGTCTTCATGATTACTTTTCTCTGTGTATAGTTAAATAGTGCCACGTATACATATGACTCTGGCCCTATGCGTTCCAGACTCCATGCATTCCAAGCGTCTCTCGTCCCATGCGTGCCAGACTTCTTGCGTTCAAAGCATCTCTGACCCCATGCGTTCTAGGCCCCATGTTTTCAAGAATCTACACTTTCCAGACTCCATGCATTTTAGGCGTCTCTGGCCCCATGTGTTCTAGGTTCCATGCATTCCAGACTCCATGTGTTCTAGACTCCATGCGTTCCAGGCATCACTGGTCTCATGCGTTCTAGCCCCATGTGTTTCAGGCATCTCTGGCCCTATGCTTTCCAGACTCCATTTGTTCTATGCGTCTCTAGCCCCATGCATTCTAGACCCCGTATGTCAACATGGCAGTACCTTCTCAAGCAAGATCTTTCTGTTGTAACTGGTGAGATTCTCCATGATTAAATATATACCACCTATCGAGCTGACCAAGTCGTGCACACCAAGGATGGGAAACGATCAGATTTTTTAACAACAGCGGATCCTAACAAAGATTCTATGTGGCACCTCAACCGTGACCTGCATCCACCATAGTAGTTACAGATGAAGATGTGGCAGTCTCAGCATCCATGTGCGCATAACCTATGCGCGCATATAGCCCATCAATATGATGGCTTTAAATAGACGGGTAGCAAACCCAACATAAGGCACAGGGAGACATATACAGAGAGACATGGGCAGATCTACGTATGTGCACACAAGCTCGAGAGAGAAAAGAGAAGAGAGCTTCCTCATTCTCTTATCGGACCATCAATGGAGTAAAGGAGTCACTACAGAACTCGATCTCCATCGTCACATTCTCCAGATCAAAAGAATATTGTACTTAGATTTTTTGTCTAGAACTTCTTTATACCTTTTGTTGGTTGTTAAACAAAAGTTTCTTAAACTTGCATTAATAAAAAATATGGGTAAAAGGGAACCATCCATCGTCTGATTTACGTAACGTGTTTAGTCACAAGTGTAAGACGAGAGAAATGATTCTTGCGCACGACGTGTCCCCTCGTAGACACACATGTGCCACCATTATCATCAACTGTTGTTGCACTAAAGCACCAGTTCCTCCAGCCAGACAGTCGGTGTTACAGCGGCTACAACCCTCGATGTTAACCCGATAACTTCCCCAGAAACCTATACATGACGATAAGGAATTGCCCGTCGCCTCATGTTGCTCAACATGGAGGTCTCCTCCAATGAAGAAGATCTCAAAAAAAAAGCTCACTTAACCTTTGGGTGTCGGTCAGCATACTTCAAAGTCGTCCAAAAGGAGTAAAAAAAGTACCTACCGTGGGGGTATTCCAAGGCACACACTTGAGAACAAGCGCTGGGTGTAGCTATACGTCCCTGAATGAAGCTGCGATCAGAGCTGGGTAGCATTCCACCGGTGTTCCACTATAATCATTCCTTTCAAGAGAACAATGAATCTCTACACATGGATGATAGTCTAGCTGGGGGTAGACATACCTTTCAAGATGAGTCTGTTACTGAGACTAGGGGTAAAGATCCTTCGACCTCCAAAGACTACGCAATAATGCCCGCTCTCTCCGATGACAATGATACTCAGACATCCAAGCCAGAAAGTGAGGCATCCACCTTCCCTTCCTCTTCTTTCCATGTAATACCAGCATACATGGCTGGAGAAGAGCAGGATATAGGGCCTAGTAATCAACAATGCCTTGAGGCACTCAAAACCATAATACAGGCTTTGAGCACTTCAATACAGACTCTAACCTACATAATAATGGAACTCAGAGAAAGCTTTATCCTAATATATTTGCAAGCTCCGTGATGAACAAATCTAGACCAGATAACAAACGAAGATTCTGGCATGCCTGATCTGGTACCTCAGGTTGCAAGCAGCCAGACCGCACCACGATCATCTGCTCCTCTTATGCTAGAAGAAATCCAGAAGACTCTTAGGAACTTCTGTTCCCGCATTGATATCCGCGATAATCAAGATAGGCTCCAGAAGCTTGGGATCCGGCAATCTTATCCTTCCGAGTGGGATAATATGGTATACCTTTCTAAGTACAAGCTACTATCTCTGGATCCATTCGATGAGAAGATATCACCCTGTCAGTATATAAGATATTTCTCGTCTACGATAGGCCATTTACCTCTGGATGATGCCTTACTCACCAACTTGTTCGTCGGAGCATTATCCGGCATTGCTTTTGAGTGGTTTTGTAGCCTCCCTGATAAGTGCATTTTCTCTTTTGAAGACCTGAAGTTTCTTTTCCTCGCCTGATTCTATGAAGGAGGGATGGATATGATTATGTCCTCCCGGATGGAAATCACCTAAGGGGACATGAAACTTGTATGAAATTATATCGAGCATTTTTGGTAGGCGATGTTGAAATTACTTCCTGGCATTCACGAATCTTTGCTAATGGACACATGCTGAAAGAACCTTCTACTAGCAATATGACTCTGGACGACATCTAGCCCATTAAGTGACTTGACGACATTTTTCATAAGTGTCGCTGCTGCAAGAAGAGCACAAAAGATGCCCGCTTATTGGGATTCCAAGCTCCTACCATTGCAAACAAGGGGAAGCATCCTTTCAACCCTAACAACAGTCGTGGCAGCAATGGGAAGAAGGCCCTGACAGTTAACTTTTCCAAAAGTCCAACCTCACATGTTACTAAGCCGACAAAGACACCAAGAGTATAGGAGACTTATTCCTTTAATGACGATGATACCATAGAACTCTTTGAAGTATTAATGAAGGACAACAAACTTCGACTACCGAACATCAAATGCCCTGATGAAGCAGGCAAGGTGGACAACCCCAAGTATTATCTCTACCATCGATATGTCCATTATCCACTCGAGATTGTTACATATTAAAAAGAAACATACAATAATTGATCGACTCCAAAGCCCTCACTTTAGACTACGAAGATAAGATAGTCACTACAAATATGGTCTCTCTTCAGTTTGGCACTTTTTTGACAACTGATGCCCAAGACGATGTTGTACCTATACCCAGGACAACCATGGAGGATGTTAACCTTCCCCAGCTCCAGCAGACAGGTTAGTTTCCCTCACTACTCTAAGAGGCAAAGTCATGTGGGTTCAAACAAACCTCGTCCCAAAAATGGCGCATCATGTAATGCCTCCCCAAAATGGCGCATCATGTAATGCCCTATGTTTCTAACTGAAACAGGTATAATATGATCGTAGATTGATGCATGATTCGAGTATGAATGTGTGATTTGAACTGAAACAGGTATAATATGATCGTAGATTAATAAAATAGAGTTTATATAATGTTGAAATATGTTATAAAATAGGGTTAGAATCTTGAAAACAAGTATATTTGAGTGATTCTAATCGAAATATAGTATAGAATGTTAGTAGTTTGGTGAAAACGAGTATATATAGGCTATTCTAACCGGAGTATGATGTACAAGTGGCATAGATTTTTGGAAACGAGTATATGATTATGATCGAAATAAGATATATGACACTCGTATGAAGGTGAAAACCAGTAGAAATGGGTGGTTCTATCCGAAATATGGTATAAAACGAGCATAGAATGATGAAAACATTTTAGATCAGCGATTCTAACCAAAATACGGTATAAAATAGACATAAAAATGGAAAACTGAGTATAGTCAGGTGATTCAACTGAATGTGATATAAAATAAGCATAAAATGGTTAAAACAAGTATTAGAATACAATTTTTAACCAAAATAAGGTATCAAATGCTCATAAAAGGGTGAAAATGAGCTATAAATGAGTGGTTCGAACCGAAACATGGAACAAAATGAACGCAAAATAATGAGAATGAGTTTGTACCGTTCATTCTAATCGAAATATATTATAAAACAGGGGCAGAATCGGGAAAATGAGTACAGATGAGTGATTCTAAGCGAAATATAGTATAGAATGTGCGTAGATGGTGAAAACAAATATAGAAGGGTGATTCTGACAAAAATATGATATAAGAGTGGCATAGATGTGTAGAAATGACTCATGAGTGGTAGAAAATGAGTATAAATGAGTGGTTCTATCCGAAATATGCTATAAAATAAGCGTAGAATGATCAAAACTTGTTTAGATCGGGGATTCTAACCAAATACGGTATAAAACTGACGTGGAATGGTGAAAACGAGTAAAGATGGATGGTTCTACCTGAATATGACGTAGAATGAGCGTATAATGGTTAAAAAAGTATCGATGGGTCATCCTAACCGAGATGCGGTTGTAGAATTGGCATAGATTTAACCAAATATGATGTAAAATATGGGTAATTTGGTAAAAACGAGCAAAAGATTGGTGATTCTAACTGAAATATTGTGTAAAAGTGGCATAAATTTCTGAAAATATGTACTAAAACATGATTATGATCGAAAAAGGTATCAAATACTTGTAGGATGGGGGGAAATTAGTATAAATGAGTGGTTCTATCCGAATATGGTATGGAATATTGGAAACGTATTTTGATCGATAATTCTAACCAAAATACGATATAAACACAGACGTAGAATGGTAAAAATAAGTATACATGAGGGATTCTAACTGAAATATAATATTGAATGAGCATGAAATAGTTAAAACGAGTACCGATGGGTGATCCTTAACAAGATACGGTTTGAAATAAGCATGGATTGATAAAAACGAGTATAGACGGGTGATTCTAATATAAATTATGGTGCAGAAAGAGCGTAGATCAGTGAAAACAAGCACAAATAAGCGATTCTAACTGAGGTATAGAATAGAATGAATGTAGAATCATGAAAATGAGTATAGATGGATGATTCTAACCTAAATGTGGTATAAAACAAATGTAGAAGGTGAAAACATGCATAGAGGTACGATACTAACCAAACTTATGGTATAGAATGGACATAGAATGGTGAAAACGAGTATAGACGGGTGATTCTAACCGAAATATGGTATATAAGTGGCCTAAGATTGGTCAGACGCGTATATAAACATGATTCTAAACTAAGTTAGGTATCAAATGCTCGTAAAATGGTAAAAATGAGTATGAATGCGTGATTCAAACCAAAACTGGTATAATATATCGTAGATTAATGAAATAGAGTTTATATAATGTCAAAATATGGTATAAAATAGGGTTAAAATCTTGAAAACTAGTATATTTGAGTGATTCTAACCAAAATATAGTGTAGAATGTGAGTAGATTGGTGAAAACGAGTATATATAGGCTATTCTAATCGGAGTATGGTATAAAAGTGGCATAGATTTGTGGAAACGAGTACTAAAATATGATTATAATCAAAATTAGATATCTGATACTCGTACGAAGGTGAAAACTAGTACAAATAGGTGGTTCTATACAAAATATTGTATAAAACGAGCGTTGAATGATGAAAATATTTTAGATCGGCGATTCTAACAAAAATACGGTATAAAACAGATATAGAAATGGTAAAACCGAGTATAGACGGGTGATTCTAACAAAATATGATATAGAATGAGCATGAAATAGTTAAAACAAGTATCAAAATACTTTTTTTTTTACCAAAATAAGGTATCAAATGCTCGTAAAAGGATGAAAACGAGTTATAAATGAGTGGTTTGAACCAAAACACGGAATAATATGATCGCAAAATGATGAGAACGAGTTAATACCATTCATTCTAATCGAAATATAGAATAAAATAGGGACAGAATCAAGAAAATGAGTACAGATGAGTGATTCTAACCGAAATATAGTGTATAATATACATAGATGTGAAAAACAAGTATGGATGGATGATTCTAACAAAAATATAATGTAATAGTGACGTAGATGTGTGAAAACGACTACTGAAATATGATTATGATCGAAATAAGGTATCTAATACCCGTAGGATGGAGAAAACAAGTATAAATGAGTGGTTCTATTCGAAATATGCTATAGAATAAGCCTAGAATGATCAAAACATATTTAGATCGAAGATTCTAACCAAAATACGGTATAAAACAGATGTAGAATGGTGAAAATGAGTATAGAGTTCTAACTAAATATGACATAGAATGAGCGTAGACTGGTTAAAAAGAGTATTGATGGGTCATCCTATCCGAGATGCGGTTATAGAATTAGCATAGATTTAACCGAAATATGGTATAGAATATGGGTAATTTGTTAAAAATGTGCATAAGATGGGTGATTCTAACCGAAATATGGTGTAAAAGTGGCATAGATCTCTGGAAACAAGTACTAAAATATGATTGTGATCGAAATAAGGTATCAAATACTCATCGAATACGAAAAACTAGTATAAATGAGTGGTTCTATCCAAAATATGGTATGGAATATTGAAAACGTGTTTTGATCGATGATTCTAACCAAAATTTGAAATAAAACAGACGTAGAAGGGTAAAAATAGGTATAAATGGGAGATTCTAACTGAAATATGATATCGAATAAGCATAGAATGGTTAAAAACGAGTACCAATGGGTGATCCTTAACAAGGTATGGTTTGGAATAGGCATAGATTGATGAAAATGAGTATAGACGGGTGATTCTAACAGAAATTATGGCATAGAATGAGCATAGATCGGTGAAGACAAGCATAAATAAGCGATTCTAACCGAAGTATGGAATAGAATGAATTTAGAATCATAAAAACAAGTATGGATGGGTGATTCCAACCTAAATATGGGGTAAAAGAAGTGTAAAAGGTGAAAACATGCATAGAGGTGCGATGCTAACCAAAATTATGGTATAAAATAGGCATAGAATGGTAAAAACGAGTATAGACGGGTGATTCTAACCGATATATGATATATAAGTAGCCTAAGATTGGTCAAACGAGTATAGAAACTTGATTCCAACCGAAGTTAGGTATCGAATGCTCGTAAAATAGTAAAAATGAATATGAATGCGTGATTCAAACCGAAACAGGTATAATATGATCGTAGATTAATGAAATAGAGTTTATATCATTGATTTTAATAAAAATATGGTATAAAACAGGGTTAGAATCTTGAAAACGAGTATATTTGAGTGATTCCAACTGAAATATAGGGTAGAATGTGAGTAGATTGGTGAAAACGAGTATATATAGGCTATTCTAACCGGAGTATGGTGTAAAAGTGGCATAGATTTGTGGAAACGAGTACTAAAATTTAATTATGATCGAAATAAGGTATATGATACTCGTACGAAGATAAAAACCAGTACAAATGGGTGGTTCTATCCGAAATATGGTATAAAACGAGCGTTGAATGATGAAAATATTTTAGATCGGCGATTCTAACCAAAATACGGTATAAAACAAACATAGAAATAGTGAAACCAAGTATGGACGGGTGATCCTAACGAAATATGATATATAATAATCATGAAATGGTTAAAACTAGTATCGAAATGCTATTTTTAACCAAAATAAGGTATCAAATTGTTAGCCTGACATTTTCAATCAAGGGTAGTTTGGTAATTGACATGGGTATTTTAATTTTAGGATTATTTGTATTTAAATATTATGCATGTGATTAATTAATTGTTGTATTATTTATAGATTGCTAGTTGTAGATTTATTTTAGACTTGTGTAGTGGACCTAACCTATTTTATTAGATGCATGAACTAACATTTTAGATAAATTTAAATTGAGCCCATGAATAGGCCCATGGATTAGGAGGTTGTAATAATTAGTGAAACCATTAGACTAGAACCTTTCCTCCCTAATTAATTCTTCATGAGAGATCCCAAGGGATAATTAGGATATTTCATACTTGCTTGGAGAAGGGGTAGTGACCAGCCTCATTAGAGGGGGGAGAGAGAGTGCCTCATTTTATTTTATTCCTAATTACATTAGATCTAGTTTTCCCTTTTCTAATTTCCTTCTTTTCCTCATCAATTCTCCACTAATTTCTTCATAAATTTCTTCTCTAATTATTCATTGCGGCTTCTACATCAAGGATCTACAAGAAAGAAGCAAGGAGCAAGAAGGAGGAGGCCAAGATCTACAAGAAGATGAGCAACTTTTTATTTGGAGACTTTTTATTAGAAATCCATCTTCCAATAGGTATATTTCAATTTTTTCCCTTCTAGTAGACTCTAAATCTGAGATTTAACCATGAGAAACCAACTCACATACATAGGCTACCCATATGAATTGATTTTAGGTTCATCGGAGACCTACGGTGGAAGTTATGTGCATTTTGGTATCAATTTTGGGAGAATTCTGAGATTCGCACATGTAGTATTTGTCATATAGTCTAATAGATCAATATGACCTATGATTGTTTGTTTGTGACTAGTGTCATGTCCACAATGGGGTATGTATAGGCCGTATCTCGTCAATTTGACGAAATAAATTAATTTTGGGGGTTTTCCTCCGACACGGGGCCTTGTGCATATCATATTATGACACAGACACGTAGTTAATCTAATTACTATATGTATTATTCATATTTAGTATATTATACTTTTTTGTGTCCTCCGGGATGCGTTTGGTTGTGTGTTGGAGTCATAGCGTAAGCATATCATAGAGTTAGTGTGATACGGGTGCGGTGCACTCCACATGTTTGGTGTTTTGCTCCTAATTCTATGTGTGCATGTGTATATATATATATATATATATATATATTTATATATATATATATATATATATAAATATATATATATATATATATATATATCTATGTGCTATTATATATATATATGATTAAGTGTATATGTGTGTGTATCTATATGGGTGTATATAGTTATATATATATATATGTGTGTGTGTGTGTGTGTGTGTGTGTGTGTGTGTGTGTGTGTGTGTGTGCGTTTGTATTTATGTGTGAGAGTGTATATATAAATATATATATTTATCTATAGATATATGTTATTGTGTTTATATATATATATATATATATATATATATAGATAGATAGATAGATTGGTGTATTTACATATACTAGAGAGGTATGTATATAGGTATGTGTGTGTGTGAGTTATGTATGTGTGTAGTGTTTGTGGTTGCGTGTGTGTGAGAGTGTGAGCAGTAGTGAATGGGCAGCAGAGGGGTCTCAGACAACATCACTGTGTATCAGTTTCAGCACAGAAACTGCTATGCACTCAGTGGCACCAACAACTCAGAGATATGCACACAAGAGTATCAACTTGAGGCAGTGCAGAATACTGCATTCAGCAGTATGAGGGAGCTCAAGGCAGGGAGAGCTGCAGCTCGGGCAAGAGAGCAGTGCAGCTCAGGATGTGCAGTCCCCCACAGTAACTGGTTCAGTAAGTTCATGGAGGCTCAGCATTCAACAGTTCGGTGCACTATGGGTGCACAGTGCTCGCGCAGTCCCCCTGTTTTTAGTGTGCACCGCTAAAGGATGTACAGTCCCTCAGTTTCAGTGTTCATCAACTCGGGAAGGGGGTAACTGATACAGAGAACTCAACAGCTAAGGAGGCAGTCATCTGCAGAGAGTCACTACAATTAGAGGCAGTGCTCAAGGAGAACACAATAGTAGTGACCAGGGAACTCACTGAAGAGAGAGTGCAGCAGCTACAGTACGGGGGGTCGGGCACCATCAGACTTGTGCATCTCTTGCACAGAAATTGTAGGAGAATTTGCACAGTACTGTTTTCACAGTGTAGTATCAGTGTCAGTTATGGTTTCAGTCAAGGTATCGAGTTAGCTCAGTTTAAGGTTTTGTTTTAGATGTGTGTATGTTTTAAGGGTCCAGTTAGTATCAGTTTCAGTTCAAGGTTTGGGTATTAAGGTATTGAGGTTTTGATTTAGCAGTTAGTTTGGTATTGGGTAGTTTGAGTTATGGATTAGTGGTTATAGTATAACTAGATGGTTGGTTGGCTTGTAGTCTAATTAGTTGTGAGATTTTGAAAGGTAGTTTTAAGAATAACTAAAGGTTAGTTAATTTTAGTGTTAGATAATAGTTAGATAGTTATGTATATAAGTTACCTTGTCTCTAAATATTAGATATATATATATATATATACCTACTAGTTAGACTATTAGCTAATTGTGATATCATATATATGTATTATATGATATATTAATACATAATAGAAGTTAGTAGTTAGTATATGGTTATAGTTAGTATTTGAGGTACTTATATTTATGTTTTAGCTATTATGGAGAGTAGTTGGTATTACCTCAGGATACCAAGGTAATACCAAGGTATTGGGTCGATATCCAAGGTATTGAGTTTGGGTATCGAGTTAGGTGTGATACGCATTGGTGCAAGGCCAAAGTATTATATTTCATTGATTTGTTATAGTATTAAGTATATTGACTTGTATATATATATAAAATACTATTTTCATATAATTAAACTTGCGTATCTTAGGATATGGCTTTTTGAGTGCCTTTTTGTATCTTAGATTAGCTTATATAGTTTAGTTTCATAATGTATTGACTTATTATCCTAGTATTAGACTCTTGCGACCTAGATTTCATCGGTTTGACCTAAAAATGGTTTATTGACTTAGAATTGCATTAACATAACTGATTTTTATTTTTGAACCTTGTATTGATGCAATATACCATATATAGGTCTGTGTGACACCAGCTTGGGCATCGAGAGACACACCTTGATCAGGACTTTAGGCGAATACATTTCTCTGATAGTTTTCAATTCATATTAGTGTATATATGCATGTTCTAGAATTGTATACTTGATTTTGACACAGTGATTTCACGGACTTGTACTACATGGATCCCATCAGGAGATGTTATCCCCTACCATGTTCAGCGGGTACTCGTGTACATGTATTTCACCGTGTATATTGGATATTGATTATATTTCGTCTTCACACACTGCTCGTGTTCAGTGTGCTTATTCGTGTACACCCACTGCTCGTGTTCAGTGGTTATGATATTCGTGTACACCCACTACTCGTGTTCAGTGGTTATATTTCATGTTCGTTGTGTGTCATGATTGGATCCATTGGTATTAGTTGGGGTAGGAGAGTATGAGTAGATTATGTGATCAAAGCCCCATTGTTACATCGTGTACATTCTGGTTACATACCTTACTTATAATTGTCTTACATGGTAAAGTTCACCCAACCCGATCACATAATAAACTTGTATTCTAAGGCACATTAGTTTAGATTGCAGTTATTTCATCATATTGTTGATATTCATATTGTTGATCTATATTCTCGTACATTACCTATATATCTATTGTTCATTCATTCATATGTTAGTGATCTTGTATTTTATTTCTATTATATGTTTTATATGCTCGATTATGTTATTGAAACTACTTTCAGAGGTATATACTTTGCTCCAATCCTGACTGGATATATTTTCCAGATGACTGGCTTTTAGAGCAGTATCCCACTTTCTATGTGCCGCATGACAATGTACCTATAGAGGATAATCTTGTTGACCAGGAGGACTTAGTTTCAGAGCCCGAGGTGATCTAGTTTATTTGTGTTGGATTGTATTAGACTATTCTATTATTTGTGGATATTCACAGTTTGTATTATTATTTCAGATTATGGATTGTGTCTTATTTTTTTATTCTCTATTCTATTCATGCATTATCTTCCTTAGTTTGTTCTGTGATTGAGATTAGTCATACTTGTGAGATACTATATTGCTCCTCCGTTTGGAGTTGAGATGATTTACAGGTACTATATTATATTGTTGAGATTTTAGATAGTTAGAAATAACCCAGATAGCGTTCTACCACCGATGCTGCGGTATAGGCTGGGCGTACCCATGTACTCGTGCCCGAATATCCGGGTGCGGGTCATAACATATTTTTAGTGGTGGCCCATGCAGGTCTAGATTCGCAAGTATTGCGATTTCGTAGTGGTGCTCGTCTAAAGTACTGCTACGAGCCTGCTTTAGGAAATATGATATAGGCTGAGAGTTTACTCAATCACAACTAGGAATATTCCAAAATCTGTTTTGCAATCCTTATCTATTGAATATTCCTTTAGTTTGAATAAAATTTTGTCCTTCTTTGATGATATCGTATCATATTCAATATTGATTCCTTATTTCAATCTATCTTCAGGATGCCGCCGAAGACACGTTCCCAGCGATCAGGTGCCACGACAGCATGATCAGTCACTTCATCACCCTTGAGGGTAGCACCCTCAAACGATGGTCCAGCACCTACATTTAGGTGGTCAGCTTCACCGGTCCAGGTGGGCGTATCAGCAGCAGCTTTCGGAGGTGCTCCATCATCTCTAAGACCGATGACAAGGCAGACAGTTTTCGAGGATCTTCTACCCCCACCACCTTAAGCTGATCAGACACAGATGTTCGTGCTCTTCTAGCAGATGATGGAGGCGCAACAGTGACAGTCAGAGGTCCTACGACAGAGCATGGAGAATGCTCACCATATCGTGCTTGCAGCAGTTGAGAGAACTACTACAGCCCAGCCACAGACGATACCACCTTAATTTATTCCTTAGCAGCCGAGGCCGGGTACTATCATAGACTTCAAGAGGATGGGCCCGAAGGACTTCATAGGCACAGAGGGGATTCTCTATGCGGATGATTGGATCGAGGAAATCGAGCAAAACCTGTGGCTGGCGCAGATTCCAGAGATGCTACTGATAGAGGCAGCAGAGTGTATGATGTTCGATATTGCCTTGACATAGTTCTAGACAGACCCCAAGATTGTAGTACCAAGACTCACTTGGAAAGCCTTCAAAGAGCTTTTCAAGGAGAAGTTTTTTCCAGACATGGCTCTTACATCCTTAGAGAGCCAGTTCCAGTACCTCGTCCAGGGAGGTATATTAGTGGATGAGTATGCGGTAGAGTATTGCCAACTAGGTCACTTCGTGGAAGGGAAAAACCCTAGAGGTAGAGCCAAAAAGCTCAAGAAGGGTCTGAACTGGGAGGTCAAATCCCACACCAATGGAGATCCTACCACCACCTTCGAGGAGATACTCAGACAGGCGTAGAGAGCGAAGGATGACTTAGAGCTTGGCTCTAAGAGGCCGAGGGACACAGGAGGATCCAGCACCAATACGGGTCCAGTAAAGATACCTTATTTCCAGTAGCACCACCAGAGGCAGCAGTATCATGGGCCAGCTAGAGCGTCGGCACAACAGATGCATCAGATCCAGAGGGCAGTAGTTTTTTACACTTTCTGTAAAAAGCAAGGACACGGATGGAACGCATACAGGATGAGGCTAGGCCAATACTTATTCTGTGGTTCGGAAGATCATCAATTGAGGGATTTTCCCTAAAGTCCTAACTCGTCCAGCTCAGGGCGGAGGACAGGCATAAAGGGCACCCACTAGACCACCAACGAGATAGCAGCAAAGAGGACCTCTACTACCGCAGCAGCAACAGTTTGCCCAACATCAGCAGCAGAGAGGAGCGCAGCGACAGGGACAAGCTTTTGCCTTGACTGTCGAGGAGGAGAAGCCGGTTGGCAATGTCATCTCAGGTTCAATTTATCTCGATTCCTTTCCAGCTCATATTTTGTTCGATTCTGGTGCTTCTCATAGATTTGTATCTGTATCTTTTGCTTTAAGGCATCATCTTAAGCCTGAACCATTGGCGAGGACTTGCAAGATCATGACCGGGGGTAGCATTATCCTGGTCAGTGATATTTGCAAGAACCAGAGAGTTTATTTGGGAGGCCGCGAGTTGAGCGTATGTTTACTCATAATGCCACTTCTGAGTTACGATATAGTACTCGGGATAGATTGGTTGAGTAGGCATTATGCTAGTATCGATTGTCGTGAAGGCAGAGTTTTATTTCATATGCCAAGAGAGCCAAAGTTCGAGTTCATCCGAGGAGCAGAGCAGAGCGAAGGCAATTTCTGTGGAGCTTTGGTTGAAGAACAGGAGCCACCACATCCGTTGATTGCAGAGTTCATGGATGTCTTTCTAGAGGAGTTGTCGGGGTTGCCACCGGACAGAGATGTAGTATTCTCTATAGATTTGGTGCCAGGCGCAAAGCTGATATCTCAGCATATTTATAGAGTAAACAACAGTGAACTGGCAGAGTTGAAGAAGCAGGTAGATGAGTTGCAAGACAAAGGCTTTATCCATTCTAATTCATCACCATGGGGTGGTCCAGTACTTTTTGTACCAAAGAAGGATGGGTCGGTATGTATGTGTATCGATTACAGGGAACTTAATAACCTCACTATCAAGAATAAATATCTATTGCCACGGATTGATGACTTGTTTGACTAGTTGAGCGGAGCGAAGGTATTCTCAAAGATAGACTTGAGGTCAGGGTACCACCAGGTAAAAGTGAAGAGGGAAGACATCCTGAAGACAGCTTTTATGACTCGTTATGGGCAGTTCAAGTTCTTGGTAATGCCGTTTGGGTTGACCAATGTCCCGACAGTATTCATGAATCTGATGAACAAGGTGTTTCATCAGTACTTGGACCAGTTTGTTGTAGTCTTCATTAATGATATTCTGATATATTCGAAAACCCCAGAGGAGCACGAGTAGCACTTGAGGATAGTTTTGGAGACCCTCAAGAAGGAGAAGCTGTATGGCAAGTTATCAAAGTGTGAATTCTTCCTTGATAGGGTTGAATTTCTCGGGCATGTTATTACAGGAGATGGAATCTCGGTGGACCCGAAGAAGATTTTAGCAGTTGAATCATGGTCTACCCCAAGTTCAGTAGCAGAGATCAGGAGTTTCCTTGGATTGGCAGGCTACTACCGGAGGTTTATTCAGGACTTTTTTAGACTTGTAGAGCCGATGACTAGACTAACCAGGAAGGACGTGGAGTTCGTCTGGACTGAAGATTGTCAGTCATTATTTAAGGAGCTGAAGAGGAGGTTAACTATAGATCCAATCTTGACATTGCCATCAGGAGCAGGAGGATTTTCTATTTACAGTGATGTATTAGGAAAGGGTTTGGGTTGTGTGTTACAGCAGCACGGAAAGATAATTGCCTATGCTTCCAGGCAATTATGCCCGCATGAGAAGAGCTACCCTACCCATGACTTGGAGTTGGCAGCAGTTATCTTTGCTCTCAAATTATGAAAATACTACTTATATGGAGAGAGAGAGTGGAGATCTTCACATACCATAAGAGCTTGAAGTATGTGTTTACACAAAAAGAGCTCAACATGAGGCAGCGACGATGGTTGGAGCTGATGAAAGACTTTAATATTTTTTTACAGTACCATCCAGGGAAGGCCAACGCAGTCACAGATGCTTTGAGCTGGTATCCCTTGTCTATGTGCTTAACTAGAGACAGATATTTATTGGCTGATCTTGATAGTTTGGGCATTGAGATACTAGTTCCTAGAGTCGCAACATAGATGTGGGGACTTCAGGTGCAGTCATAGCTGATGGACCGGGTTAGAGCCGGACAGTATGAGTATGAGTCTCTGAGGAGCATCAGAGCACAGGTTCAGATCGGGTTGGCAAAGGACTTCATCGTCGAAGGTGATGGATCCTTGCGGCACGGTACCAGATTGTGCGTACCGAGAGAAGCAATGCGTAAGGAGATTCTGCAGAAAGTGCATCGTTCTCAGTACTCTATGCATCCAGGTGCCAATAAGATGTATAGAGACATGAGGGAGCATGTATGGTGGTATAGCATGAAGCGTGAGGTAGCTATCTTCGTGTCCAGATACTTAGTTTGCCAGCAGGTAAAGGCAGAGAGACAGAGGCCAGGTGGATTGCTTCAACCTTTACCCATTCCAAAGTAAAAATAGGAACATGTGACTATGGATTTTGTATCGAGACTTCCTCTTTCTCTAGGAGGTAAAGATATGATTTGGGTCATCGTGGACAGGTTGACCAAATCAGTCCACTTTCTGCCATTCAAAGTGGGTACATCTACGGAGGAGCATGCGGAGATGTATGTGCGCCAGATTGTGAGATTGCACGGTGTTTCAGTGAGCATAGTGTCACTACCATATTTTATAGGAAAGGATATTTTAGTAATTTCTTATTTAATTAATTATTGTGCTTGATAAATATTTATTTGTTGTATTATTTAATTGTTGTTAGATGTTAGTTATTTAATTTGGACTTGTGTTAGTGGACCTAACTAGTTTAGTTTGGACCCATGGACCAACATGAATTAATTAGTTAGACTTAGCCCATTTAGAAAGTCCATTGTTAAGGAGATGGATTAAATTAATTAAATCATTGGACTAGAAACTTCCTTTCTTAATTATTTCTTCAAGAGAGGCCCCAAGGGGTATAATGGAGATTTCATAGGGAGGGAATAGGGGCCGGCCTATTTAAAAAGAGGGGGAAATTTTCTCTCCTCTTTTTCATTCCAAATCTAGATCTAGAATTTCCTACTACCAAATTTTTTCTTTCCCACTTCATTTCCCTACCAAAATTTATTCCAATTCCTTCCCAAATCACCATTAGAGATTTGAGAAGCAAGGATCTAGAAGGACGAAGTAAGGATCTACAAAGAGGAGCAAGGATCTACAATTTGGAAGCAATTTCATCTCAATTGGAGGTTTCATTGGGAATCTATCTCCCAATAGGTATAATTCAGTTTTTCCCTTAAAATAGCTTCTAAATATGAGATTTAATCATGGAAAATCAAACCATATGTATGTACTACCCACAGGAATTAGTTTTGTGTCCATAGGAGGCCTATTGAGAAAGTTACAGTGCTCGTGCAGTCCCCCAGTTTTCAGTGTGCACAGCTAAAGGATGTGCAGTCCCTGAGTTTCAGTGTTCAACAACTCGGGGGGGGGGAGGAACTAATACAGAGAACTCAGCAACTAAGGAGGCAGCCATCTGCAGAGAGTCAATGCAGCTAGAGGCAGTGCTCGAGGAGAGCACAGTAGCAGTGAGCAGGGAAGTAATTGGAGAGAGAGTGCAGCAGCTACAACACGGGGGGTCGGGCACCATCAGACTTGTGCAACTCTTGCACATAAATGGTAGGAGTATCTGCACAGTGCTGTTTTCACTGTGCAGCATCAGTGTCAGTTAAGGTTTCAGTCAAGGTATCGAGTTAGTTCAGTTTTAGGTTTTGTTTTAGATGTGTGTATGTTTTAAGGGTCCAGTTAGTATCAGTTTCAGTTCAAGGTTAGGGTATTAAGGTATTGAGGTTTTAAGTTAGCAGTTAGTTTGGTATCAGGTAGTTTGAGTTATGGATTAGTGGTTGCAGTATAACTAGATGGTTGGTTGGGTAGTAGTCTAGTTAGTTGTGAGGTTTTAATAGGTAGTTTTAAGAACAGCTAAAGGTTAGTTAATTTCAGTGTTAGATAATAGTTAGATACTTATATATATAGTTACCTTGTCTCTAAATAGTATATATATATATATATATATATATATATATATATATATATATATATATATACCTATTAGTTAGACTATTAACTAATTGTGATATCATATATATGTATTATATAATGTATTGATACCTAATAGAAGTTAGTAGTTAGTATATTGTTATAATTAGTATTTGAGGTACTTATATTTATGTTTTAGCTATTATGTAGAGGAGGTCGTATTACCTCGAGATACCAAGGTAATAACAAGGTACTTGGTCGATACCCAAGGTATTGAGTTTAGGTATCGAGTTAGGTGTGATACACATTGGTGCAAGGCCAAAGTATCATCTTTCATTAATTTGTTATAGTATTAAGTATATTGACTTGTATATATATCTAAAATACTATTTTTATATAATTAAACTTGCGTATCTTAGGATACGGCTTTTTGAGTGCCTTTTTGTATCTTAGATTAGCTTGTATAGTTTAGTTTCATAATGTATTGACTTAGTGTCCTAGTATTAGACTCTTGCAACCTACATTTTATCTGTTTGACCTAGAAATGGTTTATTGACTTAGAATTGTATCAACTTAACTAATTTTTATTCTTGAACCTTGTATTGGTCTGTGTGACACCAGCTTGGGCATCGAGAACACACCTTGCTCAGGACTTCAGACGAGTACATTTCTCTGATAGTTTTCAATTCATAATAGTGTATATATGCATGTTCTAGAATTGTATACTTGATTCCGACACAGTGATTTCAAGGACTTGTACTACATGGATCCTGTCAGGAGATGTTATCCCCTACCATGTTCAGCGGGTACTCGTATACATGTATTTTATCGTGTATATTGGGTATTGATTATATTTTGTGTTCACACACTGCTCGTGTTTAGTGTGCTTATTCGTGTACACCCACTCCTCATGTTCAGTGGTTATGATATTCGTGTACACCCACTGCTTCGTGTACACCCACTGCTTGTATTCAGTTGTTATATTTCGTGTTCATAGCGTGTCATGATTGGATCCATTGGTATTAGTTGGGGTAGGAGAGTAGGAATTGATGATCAAAGCCACATTGTTACATCATGTACATTCTGGTTACATACCTTACTTGTTCTCGTCTAACCTGATCATGTTCACCCAATCCGATCTTATAATGAACTTGTATTCTGAGGCACATTAGTTTAGATTGCAGTTATTTTATCATATTATTGATATTCGTATTGTTGATCTATATTTTCGTACATTACCTATATATCTATTATTCATTTATTCATATGTTAGTGATATTGTATTTCATTTCTATTATCTGTTTTATATGCTCGATTATGTTATTGAAACTGCTTTCAGAGGTATGTACTTTGCTCCACTCCTGACTGGATATATTTTTCCAGATTATAGATTGTGTCTTATTCTTTCCTTCGCTATTCCATTCGTGCATTATCTTCTTTAGTTTGTTCTGTGATTGAGATTAGTCATAACTGCTTTCAGAGGTATGTACTTTGCTCCACTCCTGACTGGATATATTTTTCCAGATTATAGATTGTGTCTTATTCTTTCCTTCGCTATTCCATTCGTGCATTATCTTCTTTAGTTTGTTCTGTGATTGAGATTAGTCATACTTGTGAGATACCATATTGCTCCTCCGTTTGGAGTTGAGATGATTGACAAGTACCATATTATATTTTTGAGATGTTAGATAGTTAGAAATGACCCAGACAATATTCTATCGTCGATATTGCGGCGTAGGCTAGGCGTACCCACGTACTCATGCCCGAATATTCGAGTGCGGATCATGACATAAATACTCGAAAAAGGGTGAAAATAAGTTATAAATGAGTGGTTCGAACAGAAACACGAAATAATATGATCGCAAAATAATGAGAACGAGTTTGTACCATTCATTCTAATCGAAATATAGAATAAAACTGGGGCAGAATCGGGAAAATGAGTGCAGATGAGTGATTTTAACCGAAATATAGTGTAGAATGTGCGTAGATGGCAAAAACGAGTATGAATGGGTGATTCTAACAAAAATATGATATAAGAGTGACGTAGATGTATGAAAACGACTACTGAAATATGATTATGATCGAAATAAGGTATCTAATACCCGTAGGATGGGAAAAACAAGTATAAATGAGTGGTTATATCCGAAATATGCTATAGAATAAGTGTAGAATAATCAAAACAAGTTTAGATTGGGGATTCTAACCAAAATACGGTATAAAACAGACGCAGAATGGTTAAAACGAGTATAGATGGATGGTTAACTGAATATGACATAGAATGAAGGGAGAATGGTTAAAAAAGAGTGTCGATGGTTCATCCTATCTGAGATGCGGTTATAGAATTGGCATAGATTTAACCAAAATATGGTGTAGAATGTGGGTAATTTGGTGAAAACGAGCATAAGATGGGTGATTCTAACCAAATATGGTATAAAAGTGGCGTAGATTTCTGGAAACATATACTAAAATATGATTGTGATTGAAATAAGGTATCAAATACTCATAGGATGTGAAAAACTAGTATAAATGAGTTATTCTATCCGAAATATGGTATAGAATGTTAAAAACGTGTTTTAATCGGTGATTCTAACCAAAATTCGAAATAAAACAGACGTAGAATGGTAAAAATGAGTATAGATGGGGGATTTTAACTAAAATATGATATCTAATAAGCGTGGAATGGTTAAAACAAGTACTGATGGGTGATACTTAACGAGATATGGTTTGGAATAGGCATAGATTTAACCAAAATATGGTGTAGAATATGGTTAATTTGGTAAAAATGAGCATAAGATGGATAATTCTAACCGAAATATGGTATAAAAGTGGCATAGATTTCTTGAAACAGGTACTAAAACGTGGTTATGATCAAAATAAGGTATCAAATACTCGTAGGATGGGAAAAACTAGTATAAATGAGTGGTTCTATCGGAAATATGATATGGAATATTGGAAATGTGTTTTGATTGGTGATTCTAACCAAAATACGACATAAAACAGATGTAGAATGGTTAAAATGAGTATAGATGGGGGATTCTACCTGAAATATGATATTGAATGAGCGTGGAATAGTTAAAACAAGTACCGATGGATGATCCGTATCAAGATATGGTTTGGATTAGGCATGGATGGATGAAAACGAGTATAGATGATTGATTCTAACATAAATTATGGTATAAAATGAGCATGGATCAGTGAAAACAAGCACAAATAAGCGATTCTAACCGAAGTATGGAATAAAATAATCGTAGAATCATGAAAACGAGTATGGATGGGTGATTCTAACCTAAATGTGGTATAAAACAAGTGTAGAAGGTAAAAACATGCATAGAGGTGCGATGCTAATCGAAATTATGGTGTAGAATGGGCATAAAATGACGAAAATGACTATAGACAGGTGATTCTAACCGAAATATGGTATATAAGTGGCCTAAGATTGGTAAAACAAGTATAGAAACTTGATTCTAACCGAAGTTAGGTATCGAATGCTCATAAAATGGTGAAAACAAGTATGAATGCGTGATTCGAACCGAAACAGGTATAATATAATCATAAATTGATGAAATAAAGTTTATATAATGTCAAAATATGGTATAAAATAGGGTTAGAATATTGAAAACGAGTATATTTTAGTGATTCTAACTGAAATATAGTGTATAATATGAGTAGATTGGTAAAAACGAGTATATATAGACTATTCTAACCGGAGTATGGTGTACAAATAGCATAGATTTGTGGAAACGAGTACTAAAATATAATTATGATCGAAATAAAATATCTGATACTCGTACGAAGGTAAAAACCAGCACAAATGGGTGGTTTTATCTGAAATATGGTATAAAACGAGCATTGAATGAAGAAAACGTTTTAGATCAACGATTCTAACCAAAATATGGTATAAAACAGACATACAAATGGTAAAATCGAGTAGAGATGGGTGATTCTAACGGAATATGATATAGAATGAACATAAAATGGTTAAAACAAGAATCAGAATGCTATTTTTAACCAAAATAAAATATTAAATGCTCGTATAATGGTGAAAACAAGTTATAAATGAATGGTTCAAACCGAAATACGGAATAATATGATCGCAAAATAATAAGAACGAGTTTGTACCATTCATTCTAATCGAAATATAGAATAAAACAGGGGCATAATTAGAAAAATGAGTACATATGAGTGATTCTAACAAAAATATAGTATAGAATGTGCGTAGATGGTAAAAACAAGTATGGATGGGTGATTCTAACCAAAATATGATGTAAGAGTGATGTAGATATATAAAAACGACTACTAAAATGTGATTATGATCGAAATAAGGTATCTAATACCCGTAGGATAGGAAAAACAAGTATAAATGAGTGGTTCTATCCGAAATATGCTATAGAATAAGCGTAGAATGATCAAAACATGTTTAGAATGGGGATTCTAACCAAAATACGGTATAAAATAGACGTGGAATGGTAAAAATGAGTATAGATGAATGGTTCTAACTGAATGTGACGTAGAATAAGCGTAGAATGGTTAAAAAGAGTATCGATGGGTCATCCTATTCATGATGCAGTTATAGAATTGGCATAAATTTAACCGAAATATGGTGTAGAATGTGGATAATTTGGTGAAAATGAGCATAAGATGGGTGATTCTAACCGAAATATAGTGTAAAAGTTTCGTTGATTTCTGAAAACATGTACTAAAATGTGATTGTAATCGAAATAAGATATCAAATACTCATAGGATGGAAAAAACTAGTATAAATGAGTGGTTATATCCGAAATATGGTATAGAATGTTGGAAACGTATTTTGATCAGTGATTCTAACCAAAATTTGAAATAAAACAGACGTAGAATGGTAAAAATGAGTATAGATGGGAGATTCTAACTGAAATATGATATCGAATGAGCGTAGAATGGTTAAAACGAGTACCGATGGGTGACCCTTAACGAGATATGGTTTGGAATAGGTATAGGTTGATGAAAATGAATATAGACGGATGATTCTAACAGAAATTATGGTATAGAATGAGCGTAGATCAGTGAAAACAAGTACAAATAAGCGATTTTAACCGAAATATAGAATAGAATGAACGTAGAATCTTGAAAACGAGTATGGATGGGTGATTCTAACCTAAATATGGAAGAAAATAAGTGTAGAAGGTGAAAACATGCATAGAGGTGCGATGCTAACCAAAATTATGGTGTAGAATAGGCATAGAATATTAAAACTAGTATAGACGGTTGAATCTAACCAACATATAGTATATAAGTGGCCTAAGATTGGTCAAACGAGTATCGAAACTTAATTCTAACCGAAGTTAGGTATCAAATGCTCATAAAATGGTAAAAACGAGTATGAATGTATGATTCGAACCGAAACAGGTATATTAAGATCGTAGATTGATGAAATAAAGATTATATCATTGGTTCTAATCGAAATATGGTATAAAACAGGGTTAGAATCTTTAAAACGAGTATATTTGAGTGATTCTAACCAAAATATAGTATAGAATGTGAGTAGATTGGTAAAAACGAGTATATATAGGCTATTCTAACTGGAGTATGGTGTAAAAGTGGCATAGATTTGTGGAAACGAGTACTAAAATATGATTATGATCGAAATAAGGTATCAGATACTCGTACGAAGATGAAAACCAGTACAAATGGGTGGTTCTATCCGAAATATGGTATAAAATGAGCGTTAAATGATGAAAATATTTTAGATCGACGATTCTAACTAAAATACGGTATAAAACAAACATAAAAATGGTAAAACCGATTATAGACGGGTGATTCTAATAAAATATGTTATTGAATGAGCATCAAATGGTTAAAACAAGTATCAAAATGCTATTTTAAACAAAATAAGGTATAAAATGCTTGTAAAAGGGTGAAAATGAGTTGTACCATTCACTCTAATCGAAATATAGAATAAAACAGGGTCAGAATCAAAAAATGACTTCAGATGAGTGATTCTAACCGAAATATAGTATTGAATGTGGGTAGATGGCGAAAACGAGTATGGATGAGTGATTCTAACAAAAATATAATGTAAGAGTGACGTAGATGTGTGGAAACGACTACTGAAATATGATTATGATCGAAATAAGGTATCTAATACCCGTAGGATGGGAAAAAACAAGTATAAATGAGTGATTCTATCCGAAATATGCTATAGAATAAGCGTAGAATGATCAAAACATGTTTAGATCGAGAATTCTAACCAAAATACGGTATAAAACAGACGTAGAATGGTAAAATCGAGTATAGATGGATGGTTCTAACTGAATATGACGTAGAATGACCTAGAATGGTTAAAAGAGTATCGATGGGTCATCCTATCCGAGATGCGGTTGTAGAATGATTTAACCAAAATATGATATAGAATATGGATAATTTGGTGAAAACGAGTATAAGATGGGTGATTCTAACCGAAATATGATATAAAAGTGGCATAAATTTCTTGAAACATGTACTAAAATGTGATTGTGATCGAAATAAGGTATCAAATACTCATAGGATGCGAAAAACTAGTATAAATGAGTGGTTCTATCCGAAATATGGTATAGAATGTTGAAAATGTGTTTTGATCGGTGATTCAAACCAAAATTGTAAATAAAACAGACATAGAATGGTAAAAATGAGTATATATGGGGGATTCTAACTGAAATAGGATATCGAATGAGCGTGGAATGGTTAAAACGAGTATCGATGGGTGATCCTTAACGAGATATGGTTTGAAATATGCATAGATTGATGAAAATGAGTATAGACAAGTGATTTTAATAGAAATTATGGTATAGAATGAGCGTAGATCGATGAAAACAAGTACAAATAAGCGATTCTAACCGAAATATGGAATATAATGAACATAGAATCATAAAAACGAGTATGGATGGGTGATTCTAACCTAAATGTTGTGTAAAATATGCATAGAGGTGCGATGTTAATCAAAATTTTAGTGTAGAATGGGCCTATAATGGTAAAAACGAGTATAGACGGGTGATTCTAACCGAAATATTATATATAAGAGGCCTAATATTGGTCAAACGAGTATAGATGGATGATTCTAACCAAAATATAGTATATAAGTGGCCTAAGATTGGTCAGACGAGTATAGAAACTTGATTCTAACCGAAGTTAGGTATCAAATGCTCGTAAAATGGTGAAAACGAGTATGAATGCGTGATTTGAACCAAAACTGGTATGAACGTAGATTGATGAAATAGAGTTTATATGTTTGGTTCTAATAGAAATATGGTATAAAATAGGGTTAGAATCTTGAAAACGAGTATAAAACTGCAATAGAAATGGTAAAACCGAGTATAGACAGGTGATTCTAACGGAATATGATATAGAATGAGCATGAAATGGTTAAAACAAGTATCGAAATGCGATTCTTAACCAAAATAAATCTCAAATACTCGTAAAAGGACTAAAAATGAGTTATAAATTAGTGGTTCAAACCGAAATATGGAACAATATGAACACAAAATGATGAGGACGAGTTTGTGCCATTCATTCTAATCAAAATATAGAATAAAATAGGGGCATAATCGGGAAAATGAGTACATATGAGTAATTCTAACCGAAATATGATGTAGAATCTGCGTAGATGGCAAAAATGAGTATGGATGGATAATTCTAACAAAATTATGATGTACGAGTGGCGTAGATGTATGGAAACGACTACTAAAATGTTATTATGATCGAAATAAGGTATCTAATAACCGTAGGATGGGGAAAAGAGTATAAATTAGTGGTTCTATCCAAAATATACTATAGAATAAGCATCAAATGATCAAAATATATTTAGATCAGGGATTCGAACCAAAATACGGTATAAAACATATGTGGAATGGTGAAAATGAGTATAGATGGATGATTCTAACTGAAAATGACGTAGAATGAGCGTAGAATGGTTAAAAAGAGTATCGATGGATCATCCTAACCGAGATGTTGTTGTAGAATTGGCATAGATTTAACCGAAATATGGTATAGAATGTGAGTAATTTGGTAAAAATGAGCATAAGATGGGTGATTCTAACCGAAATATGGTATAAAAATGGCATAAATTTTTGGAAAACGGGTACTAAAACATGATTATGATCGAAATAAGGTATCAAATACTCGTATGATGGGAAAAACTAGTATAAATGAATGGTTCTATCCGAAATATGGTATGGAATATTGGAAACGTGTTTTGACAGGTGATTCTAACCAAAATACGACATAAACAAAGGTAGAATGGTAAAAATAAGTATAGATGGGAGATTCTAAACCGAAATATAGTGTAAAATATGAGTAGATTGGTGAAAACGAGTATATATAGGCTATTTTTAATCGAAGTATAGTGTAAAATAGCCTAGATTTGTGGAAACGAGTACTAAAATATGATTAAGATCGAAATAAGGTATATGATACTCGTACAAAGGTAAAAACCAGTACAAATGGGTGGTTCTATCCGAAATATATTATAAAATGAGCGTTGAATGATGAAAACATTTTAGATCGGTGATTCTAACCGAGTATAAAACAGGAATAGAAATGGTAAAACCGAGTATAGACTGGTGATTCTAACGGAATATTGATATAGAATGAGCATGAAATGGTTAAAACAAATATCGAAATACGATTTTAATCAAAATAAGTCTCAAATACTCGTAAAAGGGCTTAAAACGAGTTTTAAATGAGTGGTTCGAACCGAAACATGGAACAATATGATCACAAAATAATAAGAACGATTTTGTACCATTCATTCTAATCAAAATATAGAATAAAATAGGGGCAGAATCGGGAAAATGAATACATATGAGTAAATTCTAACCGAAATATGGTATAGAATCTGCGTAGATGGCAAAAACGAGTATGTATGGGTGATTCTAACAAAATATGATGTACGAGTGGCGTAGATATATGAAAACGACTACTGAAATATGATTATGATCAAAATAAGCTATCTAATAAAGGGAGGATAGAGAAAATGAGTATAAATGAGTGGTTTTATCCGAAATATGCCATAGAATAAGCATAGAATGATCAAAACATGTTTAGATCAGGGATTCTAACCAAAATACGGTGTGAAACATATGTGGAATGATGAAAACGAGTATAGATGGATGGTTCTAACTGAATATGACGTAGAATGAGCGTTGAATGGTTAAAAAGAGTATCGATGTGTCATCCTAACCGAGATGCAGTTGTAGAATTGACATAGATTTAACCGAAATAATGCGTAGAATGTGAGCAATTTGGTGAAAACGAGCATAAGATGGGTGATTCTAACCAAAATTTGGTGTAAAAAGTGGCATAGATTTCTGGAAAACGGGTACTAAAATGTGATTATGATCGAAATATGGTATCAAATACTCGTAGGATGGAAAAAACTAGTATAAATGAGTGGTTCTATCCGAAATATAGTATGGAATGTTGCAAACAAGTTTTGATCAGTGATTCTAACCAAAATACGACATAAAACAGACGTAGAATGGTAAAAATAAGTATAAATGGGAGATTCTAACTAAAATATGATATCGAATGAGCGTGGAATGGTTAAAACGAGTATCGATGGTGATCCTTAACGAGATATGGTTTGGAATATGCATGGATTGATGAAAACGTGTATAGACGGGTGATTCTAACAGAAATTATAGTATAGAATAAGCGTAGATCGATGAAAACAAGTACAAATAAGCAATTCTAACCGAAATATAGAATAGAATGAATGTAGAATCATGAAAATGAGTATAGATAGATTATTCTAACCTAAATGTGGAGTAAAACAAGTATAGAAGGTGAAAACATGGTTAGAGGTGCGATGCCAACCGAAATTATAGTGTTGAATGGGCATAGAATGGTGAAAACGAGTATAGAGGGTGATTCTAAACCGAAATATGGTATATAAGTGGCCTAAGATTGGTCAAACGAGTGTAGAAACTTGATTCTTACCAAAGTTAGGTATCAAATGCTCGTAAAATGGTGAAAAACGAGTATGAATGCATGATTTGAACCAAAACAGGTATAATATGATCATAGATTGATGAAATAGAGTTTATATCATTTGTTCTAATCAAAATATGGTATAAAACAGGGTTAGAATCTTCAAAACGAGTATAAAACTGAATAAAAATGGTAAAACCGAGTATAAACAGGTGATTTTAACGGAATATGATATAGAATGAGCATGAAATAGTTAAAACAAGTATCGAAATATGATTTTTAACTAAAATAAATCTCAAATGCTCGTAAAAGGACTGAAAACGAGTTAAAAATGAGTGGTTCAAACCGAAACATGGAACAATATGAATACAAAATGATGAGGACGAGTTTGTACCGTTCATTCTAATCAAAATATAGAATAAAATAGGGACAGAATCGGAAAATGAGTACATATGAGTAATTTTAACCAAAATATGATGTAGAATCTGCGTAGATGGCAAAAATGAGTATGGATGGATAATTCTTACAAAAATATGATGTACGAGTGGCGTAGATGTGTGGAAACGACTACTAAAATATTATTATGATCGAAATAAGGTATCTAATAACCGTATGATGGGGAAAAGATTATAAATTAGTGGTTCTATCCAAAATATACTATAGAATAAGCGTAGAATGATCAAAATAATATTAGATCGGGGATTCGAACCAAAATACGGTATAAAACATATGTGGAATGGTGAAAATAAGTATAGATGGATGATTCTAACTGAATATGACGTAGAATGAGCGTAGAATGGTTAAAAAGAGTATCGATGGGTCATCCTAACCGAGATGTTGTTATAGAATTGGCATAGATTTAACCGAAATATGGTATAGAATGTGAGTAATTTGGTGAAAACGAGCATAAGATGGGTGATTCTAACCGAAATATGGTATAAAAATGGCATAGATTTCTGGAAAACGGGTACTGAAACATGATTATGATCGAAATAAGGTATCAAATACTCGTATGATGGGGAAAATTAGTATAAATGAATGGTTCTATCCGAAATATGGTATGGAATATTGGAAACGTATTTTGACAGGTGATTCTAACCAAAATACGACATAAAACAAAGGTAGAATGGTAAAAAATGAGTATAGATGGGAGATTCTAACCGAAATATAGTATGAAATATGAGTAGATTGGTGAAAACGAGTATATATAGGCTATTTTAATCGAAGTATAGTGTAAAATAGCCTAGATTTGTGGAAATGAGTACTAAAATATGATTAAGATCGAAATAAGGTATATGATACTCGTACGAAGGTGAAAACTAGTACAAATGGGTGGTTCTATCCGAAATATAGTATAAAACTAGCATTGAATGATAAAAAAAATTTAATCGACGATTCTAACCGAGTATAAAACAGGAATAGAAATTGTAAAACCGAGTATAGACAGGTGATTCTAACGGAATATGATATAGAATGAGCATGAAATGGTTAAAACAAATATCAAAATACAATTTTTAATCAAAATAAGTCTCAAATGCTCGTAAAAGGCTTAAACGAGTTATAAATGAGTGGTTTGAACCGAAACATGGAACAATATGATCACAAAATGATAAGAACGAGTTTATACCATTCATTCTAATCAAAATATAGAATAAAATAGGGACAGAATCGGGAAAATGAATACATATGAGTAATTATAACCGAAATATGGTATAGAATCTGCGTCGATGGCAAAAACGAGAATGTATGGGTAATTCTAACAAAAATATGATGTACGAGTGGCGTAGATATGTGAAAACGACTACTAAAATATGATTATGATCAAAATAAGGTATCTAATAACGGTAGATGGAGAAAACGAGTATAAATAAGTGGTTTTATCCGAAATATGCTATAGAATAAGCGTAGAATGATCAAAACATGTTTAGATCGGGGATTCTAACCAAAATACGGTATGAAACATATGTGGAATGGTGAAAACGAGTATAGATGGATGGTTCTAACTGAATATGATGTAGAATGAGTGTTGAATGGTTAAAAAGTGTATCGATGTGTCATCCTAACCGAGATGCGGTTGTAGAATTGACATAGATTTAACCGAAATATTGCGTAGAATGTGAGCATTTGGTGAAAACGAGCATAGGATGGGTGATTCTAACCGAAATTTGGTGTAAAAGTGGCATAGATTTCTGGAAAACGGGTACTAAAACGTGATTATGATGAAATAAGGTATCAAATACTCGTAGGATGGGAAAAACTAGTATAAAGGAGTGGTTCTATCCGAAATATAGTATGGAATATTGGAAACATATTTTGATCAGTGATTCTAACCAAAATACGACATAAAACAGACGTAAAATGGTAAAAATGAGTATAGATGGGGAGATTCTAACTAAAATATAATATCGAATGAGCGTGGAATGGTTAAAACGAGTATCGATGGGTGATCCTTAACGAGATATGATTTGGAATATGCATAGATTGATGAAAACGTGTATAGACGGGTGATTCTAATAGAAATTATGGTATAGAATGAGCGTAGATCGGTGAAAACAAGTACAAATAAGCAATTCTAACCGAAATATAGAATAGAATGAACGTAGAATCATGAAAACGAGTATAGATGGATTATTCTAACCTAAATATGAGTAAAACAAGTGTAGAAGGTAAAAAACATGCTTAGAGGTGCGATGCCAACCGAAATTATAGTGTTGAATGGGCATAGAATGGTGAAAACGAGTATAGATGGGTGATTTTAACCGAAATATGTATATAAGTGGCCTAAGATTGGTCAAATGAGTGTAGAAACTTGATTCTTACCAAAGTTAGGTATCAAATGCTCGTAAAAATGGTAAAACGAGTATGAATGCATGATTTGAACCAAAACAGGTATAATATGATTGTAGATTGATGAAATAGAGTTTATATCATTGGTTCTAATCAAAATATGGTATAAAACAGGGTTAGAATCTTTAAAACGAGTATATTTGAGTGATTTTAACCGAAATATAGTGTAGAATATGAGTAGATTGGTGAAAATGAGTATATATAGGCTACTCTAACCGATGTATGGTGTAAAAGTAGCATAGATTTATGGAAACGAGTACTAAAATATAATTATGATCGAAATAAGGTATATAGTATGAAGGTGAAAACCACTACAAATGGGTGGTTCTATCCGAAATTTGGTATAAAGCTAGCCTTGAATGATGAAAACGTTTTAGATCTGTGATTGTAATCGTGTATAAAATAAGAATAAAAATGGTAAAACCGAGTATAGACAGGTGATTCTAAAGGAATATGATATAGAATGAGCATGAAATGGTTAAAACAAGTATTAAAAAGTGATTTTTAACCAAAATAAGTCTCAAATGCTCGTAAAAGTGTTAAAAATGAGTTATAAATGAGTGGTTTGAACCGAAACATGGAACAATATGATCACAAAATGATGAGAACAAGTTTGTACCATTCATTCTAATCAAAATATAAAATAAAACAGGAGCAAAATCAGAAAAATGAGTACATATGAGTAATTCTAACCGAAATATGGTGTAGAATCTGCGTAGATGGCGAAAACGTGTATGGATGGTGATTCTAACAAAAATATGATGTACGAGTGGCGTAGATATATGGAAACGACTACTGAAATATGATTATGATCGAAATAAGATATTTAATAACCGTAGGATAGGGAAAACAAGTATAAATGAGTGGTTATATCCAAAATATGCTATAAAATAAGCGTAGAATGATCAAAACATGTTTAGATCAGGGATTCTAACCAATATACGGTATAAAATAGACGTGGAATGATGAAAACGAGTATAGATTGATGTTTTTAACTGAATATGACGTAGAATGAGCATAGAATGGTTAAAAAAGTATCAATAGGTCATACTAACCGAGATGCGGTTGTAGAATTGGCATAGATTTAACCAAAATATGGTGTAAAATATGGGTAATTTGGTGAAAACGAGCATAAGATGGGTGATTCTAACATAAATATAGTATAAAAGTGACGTAGATTTCAGAAAAAGGATACTAAAACGTGATTATGATCGAAATAAGGTATCAAATACTCGTAGGATGAAGAAAACTAGTATAAATAAGTGGTTCTATCCGAAATATGGTATGGAATGTTGGAAACGTGTTTTGATCGATGATTCTAACCAAAATACGACATAAAACAGATATAGAATGGTAAAACTGAGTATAGATAGGAAATTATAACTAAAATATGATATCGAATGAGCGTAGAATGGTTAAAACGAGTACCGATGGGTGATCCTTAACGAGATATTGTTTGGAATAGGCATAGATTGATAAAAACAAGTATAGATGGGTGATTCTAACAGAAATTATGGTATAGAATGAGCATAGATTGGTGAAAATAAGTACAAATAAATAATTCTAACCGAAATATGGAATAGAATGAACGTAGAATCATAAAAATGAGTATGGATGGGTGATTCTAACCTAAATATGGTTTAAAACAAGTGTAGAAGGTGAAAACATGCTTAGAGGTGCTATGCTAACCAAAATAATAGTGTATAATGGACATAGAATGGTGAAAATGAGTATAGACGGGTGGTTCTAACTGAAATATGATATATATGGGACCCAAGATTGGTCAAACGAGTATCGAAACTTGATTCTAACCGAAGTTAGGTATTGAATGCTCATAAAATGGTGAAAACTAGTATGAATGCATGATCCGAACCAAAATAGGTATAATATGATCATAGATTGATGAAATAGAGTTTATATCATTGGTTCTAATCGATATAAAACATAGTTAGAATCTTAAAATAAGTATATTTGAGTAATTCTAACCAAAATATAGTGTAGAATGTGAGTAGATTGGTGAAAACAAGTATATATAGGCTATTCTAACCGAAGTATGGTGTAAAAGTAGCATAGATTTGTGGAAACGAGTACTAAAATATGATTATGATCGAAATAAGATATATGATACTCGTACGAAGGTGGAAACCAGTACAAATGGGTGGTTCTATCCGAAATAAGGTATAAAACGAGCGTTGAATGATGAAAATATTTTAGATCGACGATTCTAACTGAGTATAAAGCAGGAATAGAGATGGTAAGGCTGAGTATAGACAGGTGATTCTAACGGAATATGATATAGAATGAGCATGAAATTGTTAAAACAAGTATCAAAATACAATTTTTAACCAAAATAATTCTTAAATACTCGTAAAAGGGCTGAAAACGAGTTATAAATGAGTGGTTCGAACCAAAATAGGGAACAATTTGATCACAAAATGATGTGGACAAGTTTGTATCGTTCATTCTAATCGAAATATAGAATAAAATATTGGCAGAATCGAGAAAATGAGTAAATATAAGTAATTCTAACCGAAATATGGTGTAGAATCTGTATAGATGGCAAAAACAAGTATGGATGGATGATTCTAGGAAAAATATGATGTACGAGTGGCGTAGATGTGTGGAAACGACTACTAAAATGTGATTATGATCGAAATAAGGTATCTAATAACCGTAGGATTGGAAAAACTATGAGTGGTTTTATATATATTGTATATGTATTCTAGTATAAATACGTTTTAGTATATGTATATGTATATTGGTTATTTAATTAATATTTAAACACATAATGTATAGCATATATATAATGCATTAGTATGTTAATGTAATTAATGTAATGTAATAGTATACGTACTATTTTTGTATATATATATATATATATATATATATATAGATATATATATATATATATTGTATTGGTTTAATTGGTATATGTATATTATGCATTTGAATATACTTAGTATATTTTAATTTAATTGGTATATGATTATATATATATACTTCGTATATGTTTAGTATATTCTAAAAATCTATTAGTACGTATATGTATACAAGTATATAGTATATTTTATTGGTACGAATGTATATATATACATTTTTCTTAAACTAATAGATATATATTTAAATATGTTTTGGCATACATATGATGTAAGTATAAATATATATATCTTCTTTGTTCAATTGGTATAGTATAATATATATATATGATTAGTTAATGAGATGTATAATATGTATCCCTACTAGATGACCCTAGTTGACTAGTGCCCTGCCTGGCATGGCCCTGAGGCCAGTGTTTATAGACTGTGTGTTAGGGTAGCACCTGATACAAGTGTTATTGTGATGTGTTTTAGGACTGTTGCTTCACCCAGGGGATACTCTGGAACAAGACATCAATAATTACCAGCTAAGGACCCAAGGCAAGTATATTCTCTGATAATTTCCAATTCCTTGATAATTTCTATAAATTCAATAATCATGAAATATTACATCTGAATCCTTGACACTGTGCTACACAGACTAGTATAGCTTGGATCTGCAGTCATGAGATGTTACATTGATTATCGTATTGACATTGTACACGACATGTATATTAGATATCGTACATGATAGATTGGACTTGCTCGTGTATCGTGACGTGTCATGGTTGGATCCACAGTACTAGTTGGGGGCGGGGAAGTAGTTAGTAAGAAATGTGATCATAACCTCTTATTGTAGTGTAGAACAATGTAAGTGTTAATCATGCTCTTCACCCATGATTAGCCAGGCCCTGTAGCTATCGTACATGTTCCCAAACCGATCACATTTTGAAACTACTATTTCAAACACTTAGAATAGATTACAGTTCCCTATTTTAAATTATATACTACATCACCCGTATATGATGCTGTTCCTTGTTCTTTTCATTTTCATACATGCACTGACTATATCATATTGCCTATTGCCTGTCTCTTTATATTGCCTGCCTCTCTTTAATTTGCCATTGCATTTATTTCACTGTCTTCTCAGTAGCTAGCATCACATGTTTATTGCTTTATAGTCCTTATCAATTTAATGGAACTGTTATTTGAGATTTGTACTTTGCTCCTTCCTGAGTGAAAATATTTTTCCAGACTATGCCTTAGAGGATCGGTAGCCAACACTTTATGGACCATATGGTGAGTAGCTGCACTTGGGCTTGATAGTTAGTTATGATTCTGGGAGGTCTAGCCGGAATCACCAATCTTCTAGTTAGTTCTTTTAGTAGACTATTTGGTACCGGATTTGTCTCCGGCATTTTTATTGAGACTTGGATATTGTTGAGTTTGATTATTACTTTAGACTTGTGTTGTATTTAATTTTGTTTCGCTATCTTATCGTGCTGTAATCCTGTGATTGAGTATGTGTTCATTTTATTTGTGTCATCCGTGCCTCCTTATGGAGATTAGATGCTTGTGTGAGATTGGCTAGATAGTATCAAGACCTTGACAGCATTCTACCGCCGATGCTGCGGCGTAGGCTGGACGTACTCGCGTACTCGTGCCCCAATTTCGGGTGCGGGTCATGACAGTTTTATCCAAAATATACTATAGAATAAGCATAGAATGATCAAAACATGTTTAGATCGGGGATTCTAATCAAAATACCGTATAAAATAGATGTAGAATAGTGAAAAAGAGTATAGATGGATGGTTCTAACTGAATATGACGTAGAATGAGCATTGAATAGTTAAAAAGAGTATCGATGGGTCATCCTAACCGAGATAGGGTTATAGAATTGGCATAGATTTAACCAAAATATGGTATAGAATGTGGGTAATTTGGTAAAAACGAGCATAAGATGGGTGATTCTAACCAAAATATTGGTGTAAAAGTGGCATAGATTTCTGGAAACGGATAATAAAACATGATTGTGATCAAAATAAGGTATCAAATACTCGTAGGATGGGGAAAACTAGTATAAATGAGTGGTTTTATCCAAAATATAGTATGAAATGTTGGAAACATGTTTTGATCGGTGATTTTAACCAAAATACGACATAAAACAGACGTAGAATGGTAAAAATAAGTATAGATGGGAGATTCTAACTAAAATATGATATCGAATGAACGTGGAAAGGTTAAAACAAGTACCGATGGGTAATCCATAATGAGATATGGTTTGGAATAGGTATGGATTAATGAAAATGAGTATAAACGGATGATTCTAACAGAAATTATGGTATAGAATTAGCGTAGACCGGTGAAAACAAGTACAAATAAACAATTCTAACCAAAATATGCTATAGAATGAACGTAGAATCCTAAAAATGGTATGGATTGGTGATTCTAACCTAAATGTGGTGTAAAACAAGTATAGAAGGTGAAAATATGCTTAAAGGTGCGATGCTAACCAAAATTATGGTGAAGAATGGGCATAGAATAGTGAAACCGAGTATAGACAAGTTATTCTAACCGAATATGATATAAAATGAGCATGAAATGGTTAAAACAAGTATCAAAATGCAATTTTTAACCAAAATAAGTCTCAAATGCTCGTAAAAAGGCTAAAAACGAGTTATAAATGAGTGGTTCGACCAAAACATGGAACAATTTGATCACAAAATGAGGAGGATGAGTTTGTACCTTTCATTCTAATCAAAATATAGAATAAAATATCGACAGAATCGGAAAAATGAGTACATATGAGTAATTCTAACCGAAATATGGTGTAGAATCTTTGTAGATGGCGAAAACGAGTATGGATGGATGATTCTAGGAAAAATATGATGTATGAGTGGCATAGATGTGTGGAAACGACTACTAAAATATGATTATGATCGAAATAAGGTATCTAATAATCGTAGGATGGGAAAAATGGGTATAAATGAGTGGTTTTATCCAAAATATAATATAGAATAAGCGTAGAATGATCAAAACATGTTTAAATCGGGGGTTCTAATCAAAATACGGTATAAAATAGATGTGGAATAGTGAAAACGAGTATAGATGAATGGTTCTAACTGAATATGACGTAGAATGAGCATTGAATAGTTAAAAGGAGTATCGATGGGTCATCCTAACCGAGATGCGATTGTAGAATTGGCATATATTTAACCAAAATATGGTGTAGAATATGGGTAATTTGATGAAAATGAGCATAAGATGGGTGATTTTAACCAAAATATTGGTGTAAAAGGCATAGATTTCTGGAAACGGGTAATAAAATATGATTGTGATCGAAATAAGGTATCAAATACTCGTAGGATGGGGAAAACTAGTATAAATGAGTGGTTTTATCCAAAATATAGTATTTTATGTTAGAAATATGTTTTGATCGGTGATTCTAACCAAAATACGACATAAAATAGACGTAAAATGGTAAAAATAAGTATAGATAGGAGATTCTAACTAAAATATGATATCGAATGAACGTGGAAAGGTTAAAACGAGTACCGATGGGTGATCCATAACGAGATATAGTTTGGAATAGGCATGGATTGATGAAAATGAGTATAGACGGGTGATTCTAACAAAAATTATGGTATAAAATTAGCGTAGACCGATGAAAACAAGTACAAATAAGCAATTCTAACCAAAATATGCTATAGAATGAACGTAGAATCCTGAAAACGAGTATGAATGGGTGATTCTAACCTAAATGTGGTATAAAACAAGTATAGAAGGTGAAAATATGCTTAAAGGTGCGATGCTAACCAAAATTATGGTGTTAGAATGGGCATAGAATGGTGAAAACGAGTATAGACGGGTGATTCTAACCGAAATATGGTATATAAGTGGCCTAAGAATGGTCAAACAAGTATAGAAACTTGATTCTAACCGAAGTTTGGTATCAAATGCTCGCAAAATGGTAAAAACGAGTATGAATGCGTGATTCTAACCATAACAGGTATAACATGATTGTATATTATTAAAATAGAGTTTATATCATTGGTTCTAATCGAAATAAGGTATAAAATAGGGTTAGAATCTTCAAAACGAGTATTTTGAGTGATTCTAACTGAAATATAGTATAGAATGTGAGTAGATTGGTGAAAACGAGTATATATAGGCTATTCTAAATGAGGTATGGTGTAAAAGTAGCGTAGATTTGTGGAAATAAGTACTAAAATGTGATTATGATCAAAATAAGGTATATAATACTCGTACGAAGGTGAAAACTAGTACAAATGGGTGGTTCTACCCGAAATATGGTATAAAACTTGCCTTGAATGATGAAAACATTTTAAACCAGCGATTCTAACCGAGTATAAAATAGGAATAAAAATGGTAAAACCGAGTATAGACAGGTGAGTCTAACGGAATATGATATAGAATGAGCATAAAATGGTTAAAACAAGTATCGAAATACGATTTTTAACAAAATAAGTCTCAAATGCTTGCAAAAGGGCTGAAAACGAGTTATAAATGAGTGGTTCAAACTGAAACATGGAACAATATAATCATAAAATGATGAGAATAAGTTTTTACCGTTCATTCTAATCGAAATATAGAATAAAGCAGGGGCAGAATCGGTAAAATGAGTACATGAGTAATTCTAACCAAAATATAGTGTAAAATTTGCGTAGATGGCAAAAACGAGTATGGATGGGTGATTCTAACAAAAATATGATGTACGAGTGGCATAGATATGTGAAAACGACTACTGAAATATGATTATGATCGAAATAAGGTATCTAATAACTGTAGGTTAGGGAAAACGAGTACAAATGAGTGGTTCTATCCGAAATATACTATAGAATAAGCGGATAATGATCAAAACATGTTTAGATCGAGGATTCTAACCAAAATAGGGTATAAAATAGACATGTAATGGTGAAAACAAGTATAGATGGATGGTTCTAACTAAATATAATATAGAAAGAGCGTAGAATAGTTAAAAAGAATATCGATGGGTTATACTAACTGAGATGTGGTTGTATAATTGGCATATATTTAACCAAAATATGGTATAAAATATGGGTAATTTGGTGAAAATGAGCATAAGATGGGTGATTCTAACCGAAATATGATATAAAAGTGACGTAGATTTCTGGAAACGGGTACTAAAACGTGATTATGATCGAAATAAGGTATCAAATACTCATAGGATAGGAAAAACTAGTATAAATTAGTGGTTCTATCCAAAATATGGTATGAAATATTAGAAACGTATTTTGATCGATGATTCTAACCAAAATACGATATAAAACAGACGTTAAATGGTAAAAATGAGTATAGATGGGAGATTCTAACTAAAATATGATATCGAATGAGCGTGAATGGTTAAAACGAGTACCTATGGGTGATCCTTAATAACATATGGTTTGAAATATGCATGGATTGATAAAAATGAGTATATACGGGTGATTCTAACAGAAATTTTGGTATAGAATGAGCGTAGATCGGTAAAAACAAGTACAAATAAGCAATTCTAACCAAAATAGGGAATAGAATGAACGTAGAATCATAAAAACGAGTATGGATAGGTGATTGTAACCTAAATATGGTGTAAAATAAGCATAGAAGGTGAAAACATGCATAGGTGTGCGATGCTAACCAAAATTATGGTGTAAAATAGGCATAGAATGGTGAAAACGAGTATAGACGGGTGATTCTAACTGAAATATGGTATATAAGTGGCCTAAGATTGGTCAAACGAGTATAGAAACATGATTCTAACCGAAGTTAGGTATCAAATGCTCGTAAATTGGCAAAAATGAGTATGAATGCGTGATTTGAACCGAAACAGGTATAATATGATCGTGGATTGATGAAATAGAGTTTATATCATTGGTTCTAATCGAAATATGGTATAAAACAAGGTTAGAATCTTGAAAATGAGTATATTTGAGTGATTCTAACCATAATATAGTGTAGAATATGAGTAGATTAGTGAAAACGAGTATATTTAGGCTATTCTAACCGAAGTATGGTATAAAAGTAGCGTAGATTTGTGGAAACGAGTACTAAAATATAATTATGATCGAAATAAGGTATATGCTACTTGTACGAAGGTGGAAACCAGTACAAATGAGTGGTTCTATCCGAAATATGGTATAAAAATAGCATTGAATAATGAAAATATTTTAGATCGACGATCCTAACCGAGTTTAAAACAAGAATAGAAATGGTAAAATCGAGTATAAATAGGTGATTCTAATAGAAGATGATATAGAATAAGAACTAAATGGTTAAAACAAGTATCAAAATGTAATTTTTAACCAAAATAAGTCTCAAATGCTCGTAAAAGGGCTGAAAATGAGTTATTAATGAGTGGTTTGAACCAAAAAATAGAACAATATGATCACAAAATGATGAGGTTGAGTTTGTATCGTTTATTCGAAATATATTAAATAAAACAGGGGTAGAATTGGGAAAATGAGTACATATTAGTAATTTTAATCGAAATATGGTATAGAATCTGCATAGATAGCAAAAACGAGTATGGATGGATGATTCTAACAAAAATATGATGTACGAATGGCGTAGATGTGTGAAAACGACTACTAAAATATGATTATGATCGAAATAAGGTATCTAATAACCGTAGGATGGGGAAAACGAGTATAAATGAGTGGTTATATCCAAAATATACTATAGAATAAGCGTAGAATGATAAAAATATGTTTAGATCGAGAATTCTAACAAAAATACGGTATAAAATAGACGTAGAATAGTAAAAACGAGTATAGATGGATGCTTCTAACTAAATATGACGTAGAATGAGCGTTGAATGGTTAAAAAGAGTACCGATGGGTCATCCTACCCGAGATGCGGTTGTAGAATTGGCATAGATTTAACCAAAATATGGTATAAAACGTGCGTAATTTGGTGAAAACTAGCAAAAGATGGGTGATTCTAACCGAAATATTGGTGTAAAAGTGGCGTAGATTTCTAAAAACGGGTACTAAAACATGATTATGATCGAAATAAGGTATCAAATACTCGTAGGATGGGGAAAACTAGTACAAATGAGTGGTTCTATCCGAAATATGGTATAGAATATTGAAAACGTATTTTGATCGGTGATTCTAACCAAAATAAGACATAAAACAAATATAGAATGGTAAAAATAAGTATAAATGGGATATTCTAACTAAAATATGATATCGAATGAGCGTGAAATGGTTAAAACGAGTACCGATGGATGATCCTTAACGACATATGGTTTGGAATAGGCATAGATTGATGAAAACGAGTATAGACGGGTGATTCTAACATAAATTATGGTATAGAATGAGCGTAGATCGGTAAAAACAAGTACAAATAAGCAATTCTAACCGAAATAGGGAATAGAATGAACGTAGAATCATAATTTTGGTTAACATTGCACCTCTTTGCATGTTTTCACCTTCTATACTTGTTTTATACCATATTTAGGTTAGAATCACCCATCCATAGGGTATAATTCCCAAACCATCCTACATGGAAAATTTCTATATGGCTTAGCATATACTATGTGAAACAATCAAAAGTATACTTTAGTTCATAATATTTTATATATTTTTAATTCTATTCAAAATTAGAAATATGGTAAATCAAGTATGAACTACAACTACGAATGGTTAAAGCATACAAATTATGGCTACAGGATACATATGAGACCATAATAATAAATTTTAGAGTTGATATAGACCTAATTGGATTCCTAAGGTTAAAGCTATAGGAGTTATGACACACACAACTAAGCTAGTAGGTTTTGCAAATTTCCTATACTTGAATCTATAAGAATGATCCATAAGAAATTTCAATAAGCATTTACACAAAATATCTATCTAGGTTGATTTTGAAACCAAAGGTTGAATCGAGATTCTGAGGATTTATAGTTCTATAATTCTATGCAAATAACTTATCTTTATTTTGATATCTCGAATTATTTCTAGATAGTAGCTTAGTTCTTATCCTAGAATTATAGATTTTCAGACTATTGGACTTACTAAAAAATGTACTTTGCTATTTTCGTAGAAAGATATTGACTTAGAAATTCTTTTATAAAAAAGTGGATGTCTATGTTATATTCTATGGACCAATACCATACAAATGATTGCATAATTTTAACTTTCATATAAGGACGTAAAACTTGGATTTGGATATTATCATATTTCTAACTTATTATGTTTATTTGGTCTTGTCATAGCGTTTAAAAATTAATGAGTGCAAAAATTTAGCTAGCTTGCCAAGGTTAGAAAAGTTTTTACATAAATTTTGTGTATAATATATTTGTGTGAGATTCTGGTGTTGAGTTGTTACACCGAAGGGGTCGACGTACCGAGGGAATGCTACGGAGGGTTGCTCCGGGTCTGAAATATATAAATTGTCAAAAAATTTGGAGCTTGAAATACATAAAAGATTTTGCCAATTTTTTTAGGAATTTTGAAAGATAACCAAATTTTTTATACAAAAAATACCATTTATACTAAACCCTAAATTCTATGATACTATATTTAAATTAGTGACAGGATCTTGATAAATCTTAAATAAATATGTTTAGGGGACGAATAGTGAGAGTATAGGATGTGTAGGATATTAACACTAGTCACGCAAGCAAAACCTATATTCAAGTTCTAGTATTTTTTGCTCTATGCCAATTGGAGAAAATTATTAGCTAAATTTATATTCTCATATTACTCCAAGATTGAAGATGAGATACATTGAATTTTGAAAATTTGATGCATACTTGAATCCTGGAATTCTAGACAAGATACTTGCATATTGAGATTTGAGATGAGATACAGAGCAGATCTAATAAGATAATAGAATAGGAATTATTTATAGCTCAAGGTTAGAGCATTGAGGGAGAATAACTTGAATACCATCTACCAAATTCCTGCAATATAATAGTAACAAAAACTGATCAGTAGTTAGCTCCCTCGTAAGACATTACGAAGTGACGCTTAGCTCACTTACCAGCCCTGAATCTGTGCCTATTTTGATTAAAAACATCGATTATGTGAATCAATATCAATTTTTCCACACAGGATGTATGGAGCCGAACTCTAAGCATTGTGCCACCCTGTCACAGTCTGATCCCTGGTTACGGAATTATTGTTGGAAAACTAGGCAAAGTGAAATATCAAATAGTTGTTCTCTAAGTTGCATTATCATATAGGAAAATTATTGTGACTATGGTAGTGAATTAAGGTTGCATTGATTGATTTTATTAGACATTAAGAGATCACTAGAATATGACTTATATAGAGTTATATTTCAAATTTAGAGTTTAACTATAATAAACTATTATCCCCGATTAAGAATATGTCTTTCAATTATTCCATCTTTTATCATATCATATCTTCAGTTCTTTTATCGTTCTTGACCGAGGACTTGCATGTCGTTTTGACGACCAAGTATTGTTCACTAGGAAAATACTAGGTTCCAGAAGAAATGTTGCCTCTATATAGTGTAAACGAAGCTGAGGATTGACATTAACAACTTGAGAAAGCAGCAACTTCATTTTGTAGATGGATAATCTCTATAAATTAATGGTTTTGATGTAATGACTAGTATAGTTGTACTTTTACCATTTTATCTATAATAGTTATCGTTTGTGGTAATAAAAGTGTGTTTAATATGACTTAAATTTCCAAAACCTTACGTGCAACAATCGCGAATATGTGTTCTGGGTATTCATATGTCGTATAGCTTGGGGATGTGTTATGTACTCATCTCAGCGTATTCCGGAAGTGGGACATGACACATCTTTTAGTGGTGGCCCATGCAGGTCTTGAAAAATAAAGAATCTGGGATATGTAGCAGGTCTAGCAGTCTAGTTTTTCTAGGACCAGACTTATAGGAATCATATATATAGGAATAAATTAAGGATTCCAAGGAAGTTGATTCATAGATTCTAGAAGAACAAGATTCTTAAGAAATCCAAACTTTGGGATGAGAATAATAGGATAATATTAACGATTGAAGAAGAAAACCCATAAAGGAAAGAAAGGGATGATGCAATTTGTGAAGATTATTTCTAGAAAATTTGAATCTTATTATTTACTTATCTCAGCATCTATAATTATTGGTATTCTATTTTAGCTTATTGATTTAGGATTTGTTATAAGTGTATATTACAGACCATTTTCTGCCTAGTGTATACTTAGATGGGAGCATATATAATTATTGGTATTCTATTTTAGCTTCATGACTTAGGATTTGTTATAAGTATAGATTGTGGACCATTTTCTACCAAGTGTGTACTGGGATGGGAGTAAGTTCACTTTATATGGATATGAGCAATATGCAATAGAAGAATGGGAAGTACCAGGATGTTATAATTGCCATCACTAAATGAAAAGTTGTGCTAACTTTTTGTATTTAACGAATGTCACAATCCGCACCCAAAATAAGGGCACGAGTAGTGAGCAACGACCAGCCTATGCCACAACATCGACGGTAGAACGATGTCTGGGTCAACCAAACTATCTAAATATCTCATACAATATGTATATGGTACTTGTCAATGTCATCTCAACTCCAAACAGAGAAAAATTATGGTATATGATAATGGTAAACAATACTCAATCATAATGTCAAACTAAGGAAGATAAAACATAATATAGAATAAGGAAGATAAAATAGGAATCTTAATACAATCTCGAGTCCACAATAATATATACACGCCAAAAGTCTCAATAAAAGTCTAATACAAGTCTAAACAACATGTCTAAGCCTCCTCATCATCTGGTACTAAGTTTTCCTGCTCTAAAGGAGTATCCTCTAATGGTACATCGTCCTGCAGCCTGTAGTAGGTGGGATACTGGTCCATGAGCCAATTATTTGAAAAATATATCCAGATATGATTGGAGCAAAGTACATACCTCTGAAAGCAGTTCCAAATATATAATCGAGCATATATAACAGATAATAGAAAATAATATAAGATAACTAACCATAAGAATAGAATGAACTAGAGTGAACAAATAATGTACGGGAATGAAGAATAGGAAATATGAATAATTGTAATTTAAATAGAAAAGATAAAACTAACTAATGTGCCATAGAGTATAAGTTCATTATGTGATCGGTTTGGGTTGAACACAAATACAATTATGGTAACTCGATTACACGTGTGATAAGTAATCGACATGTACACGAATATACTTGGGCTTGATCACATAACCAACTCCTACTCCTCCCATCCCCAACCAATACTAATGGATATAATCACGACATCTTACGAACACGAATATGGGCACACTGAACACGAGCAGTGTGTGAATACGAAATACACGATAATTAATACCCGATACACACGATAAAAAACATATGAAGGAGTACCCGTTGAACACGGTAAAGGATAACATCCCATGACAGGATCCATTTAGTACCAGTCTGTGTAGACACTATGTCGGAATCAAGTGTACAGTTCTAGAACATACGATATATACCCTATCATGAAATAAAAACTAACAGAGAGATGTACTCGCCTCTAGTCCTGAGCAAAATGTGTTTCTCGATGCCCGAGCTGGTGTCACACAATCCTATTTAGGAAAATCAAGTTAAATAGTGTAATAAAGTGATAAATATGCTAAAATGCACCTAATCATGATTTTTTAAGTCAAACTAGGTCAATAGGTCTAATTTGGTTATTAAGTATTCAATACTATATAGTACTAAGTCTCACCTTAGCTATACAACCTAGGTATATAGCTAATACCTTAACTAACACTAACTAATATAACTAACTGTCATACTTATATACTTTATAGTAACTGATACTTATCTAACCCATACCCTATTAACTAACTGACACTAAATAACACTGACTAATACCTATACTTCATTAACTGATATCCTATTCTTAATTTGTAACTGGTACCACACTTACCCTTAGTATCACTTCTAACTGATACCAACTTATACCAATCTATTATCTCATTGACACTCACTAGACCAACCCTCAATGCTTCACTGATACACATTGGTGTATCCTCCTTATACACATAGTCCATTACCCTTTCTTTCACTACTTAACTAATGATATTGCCCTTATTCAATGTTCTGATACTCTAGGATGTGATACACATTGGGGATAGCTTATACTGCTACTGCTCTTGCCTTCATGTTGTTGCTGTTATTGTTTTTCATGTTGTTGTTGCTATTGTTCTTCATGCTGCTGCTACTGTTATTGTTATTCATGTTGTTTCTGCTATTGTTCTTCTTGTTGTTGCTATTATTATCGTTCTTCATGTTGTTGTTGCTATTTTTCTTCATGCTATTGCTGCTATTGTTCTTCATGTTGCTGCTACTGTTATTGTTCTTCATGCTGCTGCTACTGCTAGCTGCATCTATTTCCTTGATACTTATCTATACTTGATTACTCATACAACCACATCATAATTGACACTGATACCTCACCTAACACTTCTCAACTCATACTCCCTTTACTCCATATTTCTAACACAACCACAACAAACTCACACACCAACAGACCCTTACCTGACTGCCCATAGCCTGTGCTCGAGCTCCCCACTTAGACAGTCTCTGCTGTTGTTTCCTTCTTATTCAATATACAGTGCATGCCCAATTCTCTTACCAGGATAACCCATACACCATGCACACCTAGCTACCATAGCAACTGGGTCACTCCCCTTTGCTATATACTGCTACTACTGCTATTAATTATAGCTCCAGGTTTGAAGCCTTGCCCTTAACCGAGTCTGCCTTATTTTGGAATGCCCTCACCCCCAAGTCCAGATACACCCAGTGAACACTAAGAAACCTATTAGAACCCGACCCCCCCTCTTATTGCCAGTAGCTCCACTATCACCTCTCTTGTATACCAACTGGACACACACTACACCCTTGATAGCTATATACCCTCACATACATTATCACTTAATAAATAATACACTAATACCCATATATTTATATATATATAAAACTAAATACTAAACTAAATAACAAACTAGACATTCTAACAAACACTTTGAGTGCAAGCTTAGGATACTTATGATACGCATCCAAACAATAAGCCAAAATCTCCAATTCTCCACAATAATTATTCCCACATATTAATTATATATAATAACAACTATTATAAATAATTACAATAGGTATTAAATAGAATTGCACAAAGAACACCCAAAAAGGGGTCCCGTATCCTAAAATACCATGATTCGGCCTACACGTATCTATTTATGGACACGTATCTAGTTCTACAACCCCGATCTAAGTCTAATTAGATCTAATTGGTCTTATAACACACAATTGATGTGTTAATCTCGTATTTCCCCCAAAATATACATAAAATACAATGTAGGAGACATAATTCATAACCAATTGGCCTAGAACTTGTTCCTATAGGTAGTCCTATGTCATGGGGTCATTACTAATGGTCAAATGCATGATTTGGGAGCTAAAATAAAAAGGAAAATCAAAATTAACCAATTGGGAGATGGATTCCCGATAAAAACATAATTAGACATGATCCGGACATGATATCTCTACTAATACTCCTTCTTCTTGTGCTCCTTGCTTCTCCAAGCTCCAAAGATCTTCTAATGGTAAAGTGAGAGAGAATAGAAGTAAATTGAGAGATAAATTGATGAAGGAATATATGGAAATTGGAGATCTAATTTCTAGATCTAAATGAATGCAAATAAGAAAAAAAAAAAGAAGTGCCCCTTCTAGTAGTGGTCGGCCCCCTTTTTCCTTTTCTAAGTCACATGTAAAGTCCCATGTATCGCTCCATGATGTATTATGAAGAAATAATTAGGGAGGGCTATTTGGGAAGTTTTTAACTAATTATAATTAACTAAATTTCCCTACTTAATTAGTGAGAATGGTCTAATGGGCTTGGGTCCAAGTTAGGCTCACTAGTTGTCATGACAAATCCAATTGGTTTACAAGTGACAAGTCTAATTATTGGACTAGCCTCCTAATAAAAATAATTAATACAATCATCACACTAATATTAATATTTATTCCTAAAATTATTTACCCATGCCAAATTACCAAACTATCCCTAGTTGGAAAAGTGAGGGTGACAATCCTACCCACCTTAGAATTTTTTTTCTCAAAATTTAAGAAAGAAACTAACTACCAATAGCAATCAATACAAGCAAGAAAGAATTATACCTCACGGCTCAAACATATAAGGATATCGCTAGCGCATCTCGGCCTCTTGCTCCCAGGTACTCTCTCCTGGCGAGTGATGCCTCCACGCGACGTATACCAAAGGAATCATCTGGTTCTGTAGTACCTTCTCCCTACGATCCAGAATCTTCACGGGCTGCTCTGGGTAGCTGAGAGTCGGACCAACCTCGATCTCCGAGTGATCTAGTACATAGCTAGGATCTGCCACGTACCGTCTCAACTGCGACACGTGGAACACGTTGTGCACTCCCTCTCGTGCAGGCAACAAGTCTAGCTGGTAGGCTATTATACCGACCCTCTCTAGAACACCAAAGGTTCTGATGTACCATGGACTAAGCTTCCCAGCTCCACCAAAGCTAATCGTGCCCCGTGTTTGAGAAATCCCTAAGAACACCAGATTGCCAACCTAGCACAAAATACAGCCTTAGTACTCTAACCAAAATAAGCAATCATAAGAAATATAAAATACAATATATACCTCAAACTCTAATTGTCTACGGTGGCTATCAGCCCAATGTCGTTGTCTGTCCTGCGCCATCCGAAGCCTATCCCTGATACGCTTTACCTTCTCAGTTGCATCCACAACCATCTTCGATCCTAATAATGCTCTCTCACCAACATCATCCTATGATAATGGATTACGACATCTCCGTCCATACAATGTCTCAAATGGTGATATCTCGATACTGGCCTGGTAGCTGTTGTTATAAGCAAACTCTACCAAATGAAGGGATCCTCCCATGAGCCTCCAAAATCCAAAACACAAGTGTGTAGCATATCCTCAAGAGTCTGAATAGTCCTCTCTAACTGTCTGTCTATCTGGGGTGATATGTGGTACTAAACTTGAGTTGGGTACCCAAGCTAGCCTATAAACTCCTCCAGAAGTGGGATATAAAGTGACTATACCGATCTAAGACTATGCTTACAAGAACTCCATGTAATTTGACTACCGCACACATATATCTACGTGAGTTTCTTCATAGATGTACCCACTTTGAATGACAGAAAGTAGGCCAATTTGGTCAACCTGTCTATGATGACCTAAATCGCATCTTTGTCTCCTGGAGAACGCAGAAGCCCTGATATAAAGTCCATCGTCACATGCTCTCATTTCCACTCTGGAATGGGTAAAGGCTGAAGTAGTCCACCTGGCCTCTGTCTCTCTGCCTTTACGTCTTGGAATACCAAGCATCTGGATACGAAGCTAGCCACCTCTCGCTTCATACCATACCACCAAACATGCTCTCTCATGTCTCTATACATCTTGTTGGCACCTGGATGCATAGAGTACTAAGATCGATGCACCTCCTGAAGAACCTTCTCGTGCAACCCTCCACTCGGCACACACAATCTGGTACCGTACCACAATGATCTATCTTCTGTAATACCGAAGTCCTCTGCCAATCCCATCGGGACCGGCGCTCTGATTCTCCTCAGAGACTCATCCTCAAACTGTGCGGCTCTGATCCAATCCATCAAATCTTACTATACCTAAAGTCCTACACTGTGCCACAACTCCAGGAACTAAGACTTTAATACCCAAGCTATCAAGATCGGCCAATAAATATATGTCCCTCGTCAAGTACATAGCCACTGGATATCTACTCAAGGAATTTATACTTCATTGGCCTTCCCTGGATGGTGCTCCAAAGAAATATTGAAGTCCTTCATCAACTCCAACCACCGCCTCTGCCTCATGTTGAGCTCCTTTTGTGTGAACACATATTTCAAGCTCTTGTGATCAGTAAAGATCTCCACTCGCTCTCTATAGAAGTAGTGCTTCCACAACTTAAGAGCAAAAATAACTGCTGTCAACTCCAAGTCATGGGTAGGGTAATTCTTCTAATGCGGGAGTAATTGCCTGGAAGCATAAGCAAACACCTTCCCGTTATGTTGTAATACACATCCCAAGCCATTACCTGAAGCATCACTATATATAGAAAATTCTCCTGTCCCCGATGGCAACGTCAACACTGGAGCTGTAATCAACCTCTTCTTCTGCTTCTTAAAAGTAGCCTGACACTCCTCAGTCCAGATAAACTCCACGTCTTTCCTGGTTAGCCTAGTAATTAGCTCTGTAATCTTGGGAAAATCCTCAACAAATATCTGATAATAGCTTGCCAATCTAAGAAAACTCCTGATCTCTACCATTAAACTTGGGGTAGACCATGACTCAACTGTTGATATCTTATTCGGGTCTACTGAGATCCCGTCTCCTGTAATCTTATGCCTGAGGAATTCAACCTTATCAAGGAAGAACTTACACTTTAAAATCTTACTATACAGCTTCTCCTTCCTGAGGATAGCCTTCCTAAGGATCTCCAAAACTATCCTCAGGGGTTTCTCATGCTCCTTCGGGGTCTTCGAATATATCAATATATCATCAATGAAGACAACAACAAATTTATCCAAGTAATGATGAAATACCTTATTCATCAGGTTCATGAATACCGTCGGGGCATTGGCCAACCCAAACGGCATCACCAAGAACTCAAACTGCCCATACCGAGTCTAAGTTGTCTTCGAAATATCTTTCTTTTTTACTTTTACCTGGTGGTACCCCGACCTCAAGTCTATCTTCGAGAATACCTTCGCTCCGCTCAACTGATCAAAAAATTTTTTAATCCGCGACAACGGATATTTGTTCTTGATAGTGAAGTTGTTGAGTTTTCTATAGTCGATACACATACGTACCAAACTATCCTTCTTCGGAACAAATAATATCGGAGCACCCCACGGTGATGAACTGGATCAGATGAAGCCTTTGTCCTGTAACTCATCCACCTGCTTCTTTAACTCATCCAGTTCATTATTGTTCACCCTATAAACGTGATGTGATATTAGCTCTGTACCTGGCACTAAGTCTATAGATAACTCCACATCTCTGTCTGGTGGAAACCCCAATAACTTCTCCAAAAAGATGTCTATATACTCTGCAATCAATGAATGTGGCAGCTCCCGCTCTTCCACCATAGCTCTAAAAAAGTCTTCCTCGCTCTGCTCTGTTGCTCCTCTGATAAACTCAAACCCTGTCTCTCCTGGCATCTGAAATAAAACTCGGCCCCCACGATAATCGATACTAGCTTGGTGCCTACTCAACCAATCCATCCAGAGTATTATGTCATAGCACAGAAATGGCATTACGAGTAGAAGTACGCTCAACTTTCGGCCTCCCAAAGAAACTCTTTGATCCTTGCAAACATCACTGACCAAGATAATGCTACCCCCGGTCGTGTTTTGTAAGTCCTCACCAACGGTTCAGTCTCAAGATGATGCTTCAAAGCAAAAGATATACATAAAAACTATGTGAAGCACAAGTATTAAATAAAGCATGAGCTGAAAAAGAATCTAGATAGAATGAACCTGAAATAACATCACCAACTGGCTCCTTCTCCTCAACAATCAAGGAGAAAGCTCGCCCCTGTTGCTGTGCACCTCTCTTCTACTGATGGTGCTGAGCGAACTGCTGCTGTTGTGGTGGTAGGGGAGGTCCTCTCTGTGCCTGGGCCCCACCCTAAGCTAGACTAGCTAAAGGTCTAGGACAAGCCCTCAACCGATGGTCTCCTAATTCACAGAATAAGCACTAGCCCAATCTCATCCTATACGCATCCCATCCTTGTCCCGACTTCTTACAGAATGGGCAAGCAATAGCTGGCCTCTGGATCTGATACGTCTGCTGCATTGGCACTATCGCTGGTATAGGGTATTGCTGTCTCGGCTGCTGGAAGTGTCTCTGATATTGCTGCTGAATATGAGGGCGCTTAGTTGGACATGTGCTAGTACTGGATCCTCCTATGTCACTCGGCCTCTTGGAGCCAAGCTCTAAATCATCCTCTGCCCGTTGTGCCTGCCTCAGAATCTCCTCAAAACTAGCGGTAGGGTCTCCATTCATATGTGATTTAATCTCCTTATTCAGGCCCTTCCCAAACTTCCTGTCCTTTCCTCTTGGGTTCTGTCCCTCCACAAAGCGGCCTAATCTGCAATACTCTGCCGCATACTCATCCACCGTTATACCTCCCTGAATGAGGTACTTAAACTAGCTCTCAAGAGATGTCAGAGCCACATCTGGAAAAAACTTTTCCTTGAATAACTCCTTAAAATCTTCCTAAGTAAGTCCCGGTGCTGAGTTCCTAGGGTCAGTCCTGAACCAAGTCAATGTGATATCAAACATCATGCTTCTTACGGCTTCTACCTGCAACCTCTCTGGAATCTGTGCCAGCGGTATGTTTCTCTCAATGTCTTATATCCAATTATCAGCATAAATAATCCCCTTAGTGCCTTTACCATCCTTCGGCCCCATCCTCTTAAAATCTATGATAGTCCCCGGCCTCGACTGCTATGAGATAAACTAAGGTGGTGCCATCTGTGGCTGGACTAAGACAACTCTCTTAACTGCGGCGAGCGCAATCTGATAGGCATTCTCAATGCCCTGTCTCATAACCTCTGACTAACACTGTTGTGCCTCCATCATCTGCTAAAAGAGCACAAACATCTGCGTCTGATCGACTGTGAGTGGTGAAGGTAGAAGATCCTCTAAGACTGTCGGCGCTGTCCTCTGGACATGAGGTGGAAGCACCCCCGAAAGCTGTTGTGGAAATGCCCACCTGGATCTGTGAAGCGGACCTCTGAACTGAAGCTGCTGGAATGGTGCTTGCTGGTGCTGCCCTCAGAGGTGACGAAGTGACTGACCTCGCTGACGCCTGAGCGCTGGGAACGCGTCTTTGGCGGCATCCTGATGATAGATTAAAACAAGAAATCAATATTGAGTAAGATACGATATCATCAATGAAGGACAAATTTATTCAAAGTAAAGCAACCATTCAAATATATAAGGATAGCAAAACAGATATTTGAAAATGTTCCCTAGTTGTGATTGAGTATACTCAGCCTATATCCTATATCCTAAAACAGGCTCGTAGCAGTACTCTAGGTGAGCACTTCTACGATATCGCTCTAATTGTGACTCTAGACCTACATGAGCTACCACTAAAAATGTGTCACTACCCACACCCGAAATAAGGGCACGAGTAGTGAGCAATGCCCAGCCTACGCCGTAACATCGGTTGTAGAACGCTGTTTAGGTCAACCATACTATCTAAATATCTCATACAATATGTATATGGTAGCTGTCAATATTATCTCATCTCCAAACAGAAGAATAATATAGTATATGATAATGGTAAACAATACTCAATCACAATGTCAAACTAAGTGTCACCCTCACATTTCCAATTAAGGGTAGTTTAGTAATTGACACAAGTATTTTTATTTTAGGAGTTATTGTATTTAAATATTATGCAAGTAATTTATTTATTTATTATATTATTTATTTATTGTTAGTATTAGATTATTTTGAACTTGTATAGTGGACCAAATTAGTTTAATTAAATGCATGAACTAACTTTTTAGATGAGTTTAGTTTGAGTCCATGAATTAGGCCCATGGATTAGGAGGTTGGATTAATTAATAAAACTATTAGACTAAAACCATCCCTAATTAATTAATTTCTTCATGAGAGGCCCCAAGGTGTGTTTTGGACATTTCATATTACTTTGGAGAGGGTTTATGACCAGCTATTAGAGGAGGAGAGGGAGTGCCTCTCTCATTTCCTTTTCCATTTCAAATAGATCTAGATTTTTCTTCTTTCCTAATTTCTTCATTCCCTCACCATTCCTTACCAAATTTCTACCCAAATTCAGTTCCTATTCTTCAATAGAGGATACTACAACAAGGATCTACAAGAAGGAAGCAAGAATCAAGAAGTTGGAGGCCAAGATCTACAAGGAGAAGCTACTTTCCAATTTTAGACTTTTTCATTGGGAATCCATCTTCCATATGTATATTTTAGTTTTTCCTCATTAATTAGGTTCTAAATCTGAGAATTAACCATGATAAACCAACCCACATGCATAGGCTACCCATAGGAATTGATTTTAGGTTCGTAGGAGACCTACGGAGGAAGTTACGTGCATTTTGGTGCCAATATTAGGAGAATTCCGAGATTGGCACATGTGGTATTTGTTATTTGGTCTAATAGATCAAAATGACATATGATTGAATATTTGTGACTAGTGTTGTGTCCACAATTGGATACGTGTAGGCCGTATCTCGTCAATTTAATGATACGTGTTGTTTTAGGAGTTTTTCCTCGACAAGGGGCTTTGTGCATGTCGTACTTTGACACGGACATGTAGTTGATTCTATTATGGTTCATATATTTCATAATTTGTATTTTAGACTTGCTCGTGTACTCCGGAATACATTTGGTTGTGTGTTGGAGTCGTATCACAAGCGTATCATAGAATTAGTGTGATACGGGTGCGGTGCACTCCACGTGTTTTGTTTATTGTCCTCTTTCCTATTTGTGCATGTGTATTTATATATCTATATGATATTTATGTAATATATATATATATATATATATATGTATATAATAGTGTATATGATTAAGTGTCCTTGTGTGTGTCTATATGTGTGTATATAATAGTGTATATATTTCTATATGTATATACATATATATATATATATATATATATGTGTGTGTGTGTGTGTGTGTGTGTGTGTGTGTGTGTTTATGATTATGTGTGTAATAGTATATGTATATATTTATATGTAGATATGTATATATATAAATATAGGAGTATATAGGTTTGTGTGTGTGGTTGTGCAGCGAGCAGTGCGTGTTCAGTGAGCAGCGCACGTACAGCAGCAGCAGCAGCAGCAGCGCTGCAGCAGCATTGCAACGCAGCAATAGCAGCAGCAGCGCGCGTGCAGCAGCAGTAGCAAACTGCAACAGCAGCAGCAACAGACTGTAGCAGCAACGCTGCAGCAGCGCGCGTGCAACGATCGCAGCGGGCTGCGATAGTAGCAATATTACAACACAGCAGCAGCAGCAGATACCAACTTTTAAGGTATCCAGTCAGCTTCAGTGTGTCAGCTAGGTTTCAGTGGGTTGGAGTTCCAGTTTTCAAGTATCAGTGAGCAATCACTGATATCACTGCAGTTTCAGTTTTTTGTGTCCGTAGCTTTGGTCAGGTTGTAGTTAGCTAATAGTTTGTTAGTTGGGTTTGGGGATTTACAAGGTTTTGATATTTTGGGTAGTTAGCTTATATTTGGTTAGCATTTTATAGTGTTAGAGTTGGTTGGTGAGATAGGTATATTAGTGTTAGTATCAATTTCAGTTATGAGGTATTGGTATGTATATTGTTAGTAGTTTAGTTATATATATACTTGTTAGTAAATAGTTAGTTTATTTAGTTAAGGTGATGGTTTAATTAGTTTAAGTGATTAGTATATATATATGTATCTATGTATATTAGTATAGGTAATATATGTTAGATGGTTAGTAGTGTTGAAATAGGTAATGGCTATGTATTAACATATAGTCTAGGTATTAGGTATTAGCTATGAATGAGGTTTGAATTACCTTGAGATACCAAGGTAATGTCTAGGTTTTGAGTCGATACTCAAGATATTGAGTTTGGGTATCGAGATAGATGTGATACGCATTGGTGCAAGGCCAAGGTATCATATTTTTATTATTTATTATATTATTATAATTATTGACTTATATGTATATCCAAATTACTATTTTTATGTTAAAAAACTTGCGTATCTTAGGATACAGTATCTTGTTGGTTTTCTAGTATCTTAGAATAGTTAGTATGGCCTAGATGCGTAGTGTATAGACCCAATATCCTAGAGATAGGCTTATACAACCTAGAAATAACTAGTTTGACCAACTTTGACTAGTTTGACCGATAGTTGACATAGTTTGACTGTTTTGACTTAGAAATGGCTTTATGACCTAGAATTTGACTAGTTTAACTTAATTTTATTCCAGAATATTGTATTAATTTAATATTCCATATATACGTTTGTGTGACACTAGTTGGGACACTAGAAACACCCAGATTTTTCAGAAATTTAAAAATAAGATTTTTAACTAATTAAAAATTAAAGTTTTCTAGAATTAAATTAATTTTGTTATTTTATTAAATATTAAAATATTATGAAAATAATATTTTTTAGTGTAAAATAAAGAATTAGACATACTGTAATTTTTTTGGAATTTATTGGACCCAAAAACTATTTTTTAATGGCCAAAAATAATATTTTTAAATAAACCATATTAAACCGGTTTAAACCCAAATAAACTGAACCGAACCCATGATGAAACGAACCAACCTGAACCCACCCAATACTATCGGGTCGGGTTCGAATCTGAACCTGCTGACCCGACCCGCTACAACCCGACCCGTTACTGCTATAGTAACAGCCGACCATCCCCCAATTTCTCCCGGCCATTTCTGCTTTCCCCGCCGACCGTTTTGACCCCGTCGTCTCCCCGCGCCGTTCGCCTCACCGCCCCTCCGACTCCCATAACTACCGACCGACGGTCCCCCTCCCCTAACCATCGGCTACCCTCACCTATATAAAGCCCAACACCCCAACAGCTATCACCACCGACTTTTCCCCTCCGGCCACCGCCCCTCCGACAATCCTCTGGCCGAGCGCCCCTCCGGCGACCCGTCGACAACTCCCCGGCGACTCCAGCGCCGCCGCAGACCGACTAAGCAGCCGCCGACCCCAGCAGCGAGCTCCGCCACCGCCGCGTCTCGCCGCTTCGTGCACGCAGAAAAGTCGATTCTGATCCCCTGTTCATTTAAGATTTTCTTTCTCCTTGTTGTGCCAATTTTTGATCTGTCTGCTGTGACACGTTTCCTACGTGACCCTCTCGAAACTCGTGCAAACAGTTCGGGGTATCGCGTCCTGTGTCGGTCGCAAACCGCGGCACAAAAATAGGAAAATAAATCCCCTATTTCTGAAAATCAGAAATTATCCTGTACTCACAAGTTCACGACCGTTTTGCGTGCAACCTGTTAATTATTTCTAAAATTCACTTGAACAGTAATTTAGATCATATAACCAAGATTACAATCATATATTTAGTTTATTTTAATGTGTTGTGGATTGTGTTTGTGGTATTAAACGAAAGAACGAAATGTATATAATACGAGGTTTGCACGAAACTCGCCTTCTTTGGTTTACAAACAAACTTGTACAATTTGATCCTATACGAGGATGTAGGAGTACAATTTATTTAATCTGGGTAGATGATTGCAATATGTGTCTGATCTGCAGTCGATCACTTTAGCCCTTGGACTACACGATGGTGAAGAAGTGCCGTGGAAGATGGAAAGCAGCTTCGTCGGTGGCGGAAGAGGATGGATGCACGATGCCAATATCATCGATCGCTACTCCTTGCCTAAGCTCTGGATGCTTCTCTCTCTCTCTCTCTCTCAAAGGCTCTTTAATCTCTCCTCAATCTCCAATGTTTTGACCCGTGGTTCGATCTTCTTTCAAAGTTTCGACCTTATTCGATTTTTAAAGTCTCGACCTGTTCCTCTGTTGATAGAGGTCTCTATTTATAGAGTTTTGGTGACAGTGACCACTCAATCAGTATGGAAACCGAGTAGTGGAAAGTACAGTACCCTTTTACACAAAGGTTAAAATAATCAAAGCCTGCGTATAGATGATCTTTTGAATGAGCGTGTGACGCGGGTCCAACTAAGGGACAAAACGCGTATAATCGCTATGAAGATCACGGCATAGAAGCCATGTAGGTAGGTATCCCTCGTGTAGAAGAGGTTGGCATAGAAGCCAATGTCTGTCACCATGGCGTAGAAGCCAAGTAGGCATAGAAGCCGAGTAGGCGTAGAAGCCTGATGGCATAGAAGCCGAATAACCACAGAAGGCCGAATGAGCATAGAAGCCGAACGAGCATAGAAGCTGACGAGGCATTGAAATCGAGCGGGCACAGAAGCTGAAATGGGCGTAGAAGCTGCTGCGTAACGTGCTAGAGTGGTCGTAGAGGCCGAGCAGTCACAAAAGCTGAATGGGCGTAGAAGCCAAGGTGATGTGGACGTCTTTAGCCGAAATCACGGCTCTTGGAGATACAATCAAATATCTTGTATTAAATGCAGAGATCCGCCATCATTATTAATTGCCGAGGCGTGTTCCGAAGCCCTGCCACCGTTTTGAGCATTCGGTGCAGAGACGTGCCTCGAGCCCTGTACAAAGAGCAGCTTTTGACGTGGCAGTCTATTTGTCTTCCGCGGAGCGTAAATAGTTTACGTTTTCCTGTGTAAAACAAGGAAGCATATCCTCTTGTACGCGTAAAAGCAGTCTTCGCTGAGGGGATGTCAGTAAACGATAGTTTGGTGATATTTAATCAAATCCTCTGCATTAAATACAGAGATCCGCCATCATACTGCGGGGCGCATCCCGAGTGGTCTGCCATCTTTCCAGCCGTCGTCTGGGTAGCCGTGTAGCACTTTTTGTCAGGAGTTAGATGTCAGGTTCACTGCGTGACTTGATAGGTTTATTTTGGGGAAGACGAAGCGTTCCTCGTATGCTTTAACGCTGCTTTGAAAGCGGATGAGTTTTACGCCATGGAGGCGATGAAGCACCCCGTCTACGCTAAAGCGGCTAGGACATACTGCATTTACGTGGATGGTCCCATCATATTTTACGTCGTGCTCAGCGAAAAAGCTCCGTTGCACTCTTGATGGCCTTGAGGTCCCCTGCTTACGCTGCCCTGCATCACCATATTGCATAGAGCTATCCAGCATATTTTTCATGCTTCTACAAGACCCCCTTCAAAGCTTTCAAATTTCTTCGAAATTTGGAATGTTTTGAATGAAGCATGAACCGCTTCTCGTAACTCGAAACGTTTCTGAATGGAGCATTGAAACGGTCGATGCTGACTTTATGGCGAATTTATTGTGGACCGGTGTGACCTCTCTCGCCTATAAATGGCTGAGGAGTTTAACCTGTTCTCCCCGCATTCCTTTTGCCACACAAGGATGATCGCCGGAGTCCGTCGGGTCGATCTGAGGAAGAAGAAGACCATATTCTTCCAGCATGTAAGGAGCCAAAAAAGATGGCGTCTTCGAGCAAGTCTCATCTGCAACGATGGATCATGGAAGGATGTCATAGCCTCCCTTGCTCGGGATAATCAGCAACTTTGTATGGTGGTTCTTCGGGAGAGACAAAGAATCATATTTCACCATGGCGCTTGCAAGTGGCGCCTTCTCCCGTTACCTCCGGTGACGAGAGTCAGACAGACTAGCTCTGTCCCGGCTTGAGTGGCGGTGGTCTGTAGGACAGCAGATTTATCCTGCTTTCCTTCTGTTGGAGGATGGGTCTATGCCCAGTTTTGTATCCTCCCGCCACTGATCATCTTCTTGGAAGAAGAGGAAGACCTTCACCAATGTAAGAACCTGTCAGAACAGCTTCTCGGTGCGATCTTCAGACGATGATGAGGAAGCCCTTTGTAGACGGGGTTTCCCTCAGATGTAATCATGAAAATAAAGAAAAACCCTTCTAGATTGAATTTCCCTCATATGTAATCATGACTTTAATCTTTAATAAAATTGTCTTGCTTCTTCATATGATCATCTCGCCATACTTTGCTGTGAAGTCTGAATATGTGTAGCTTCGACACGTCTGATTCTTTACACCGACTCTATTTAGAAAGAGTGCTAGGTCCTGTCCTATCTTTTACGCATAACTATAGATGTGTAGAAAGTCGTTGTAGCATTCGAGTGTTCGAACCGTCCTGCTGTTTTAGGAGTGAGGAACCGCGTAGAATTCTGAACTGCTGCTTCTGATGAACAGAATTTCTTTGTTCAGACATCATCTTCAAGAGTGATTTCTCAAAAATTCCTTTGGAACAGGGTCGAGAAATGGCTTTCAAACTGAGTTGCCATCTTGATAGATGAAATATTCAGACTGGAGTCTGGATGAACTTCGAATCGACCCATAAAGAAGAGTAGTTTTTCAATGTTGAACTCTGTATGCTTTGGGTACTTGGGATATCTTGAGGTCAAGAACGAGTATCTTCCGTGTGAACTCTTTATAATTGACCGCTTTTGAGGACCGTTCAGATGTACGCGTGATCTGGCCGGCGTATCCTTCAGATGTGCGGGAAATCATGGAGCGTGAAATCATTAGTCTGTAGCTTCTGAGCATAAACTAAACACCACCGAGCGTGAAATCATAGACTTGTAGTTCCTGAGCGTGAAGTCGTAGGTTTGTAGCCTCTCGAGCATAAAAGCTACTGAGCACAAAGGCATCTGGGCGTAAAAACTGACTTGTAGCCGTCGAACGTGAAGCCGTAGATTCGTAGCTGTCGAGCGTAGAAAGCTCCTTAGCGTAGAACTGTAGATTTGTAGCTTCTGAAAAGAAAAAAAAAATTCGAGCGTGAAGTCGCGGATCTGTTGCTTCTGAGAGTAAACTAAGCGCCACCGAGCGTGAGATCATCGATTTGTTATCTACTGGCATGAAGTCATAGGATTGTGGCCTCTCGAGCATAAAAGCTACCGAGCACAAAGGCATCCAGGCGTAAAACGATAGACTTATAGCTTGCGAGCGTGAAACCGTAGATCTGTTGCTGTCGAGCGTAGAAAGCTCCTTAGCGTAAGAACTGCTGACCTGCTTTGCGCAAAAAAACTTTTCGAATTCGCTGACTGGCCGCCTTCTCTGAATATTAGGCTGACGTAGGACCCAATCATAACCGAGTATTAATTAGGTGATTTGGTTCGGAGTCCGAGGAGTCCATCCGAACTCTATATATATCCCAAGTTTTCTGAGAGAAAAACTTTTCATCCGTCTTCTGCGAAAGAAAGCCTCTGACTGTTCGAGCTCTTCTCCGAGTCTTCTCTGAGTCTTCAAAGTTTCCAGTAATGGCCTCTAAGCAATCCTCCTCCTCTAAGGGAAAGAAGATTGATTCCTCTTCTCGTTCTTCTGCCCAAGCAGGAGTGCCTCCAGTTGGACAGGGCAAACCCCATTCTGAGCCGAACATCCCGCCGACGAGCAGTGCACCCGGGCTGATAGGTAGAGCTTTTGGGACGAATGAGAACGACTGAAAAATCCTTCGCACACGTTGAACGTGACCGCGCTAGGTCATCTTCTGTGCTGATAGCCTCTTTGAGGAAGATGATGCACGGAGACGTTTTATCTTTTACGCCCACATTCCTAATGTGTCAGCGTAAAAACTCCAGATTTTCCCAGTTGAGCGTAAAAAGCTTTGACTGTCGAAAACTTGGTGTATACCATTAAAATTTGAGTTTTATGCTTGTGGATGGAAATCCTGGCGTAATTACTCAATTTAATCAATCTGGCGTAAAGCACAGACCGTATACTACCAACCTTGAATTTTACGTTTTTTAAGGAAATGGATTCCAGCGTAAAGGCTCAAGTTTCACAGTCTCGGCGTAGAGCACGGACTGTTGTTTTTCTTTTTTACGGATGCTGCAAGTCCCGAAATGTCTAGTTAGGAACTGACGTATTTCTTCTGTGCTTTTGCAGTTAACTTGCATGAGTCTCCGCTGGCTGAAGTGATGGGCTCTGCCGCCGGGATGTTGCACTCCAACTATTTAGAGGATCTGTCACACGTGACATTTCCTATCTCCGGACCCCAATAACCCAAAGGAAAGGAAATCTTGATATCGGCTCAGGACGAGCGAACGCTGCTGAACATGATTAATGGAGAGCCTTTGACGTATGTAGACGGGGACCAGTATATAAAGCCGGCCTTTCTTTTCGGGGACATAATTGACAAGCAGTCCCAGACGAAGCCAAAGAAAGAACTCTGGGTTTTCCCTGCCGGAAAGTTGGTCTTGAGTCTGCCCAAGATGCCGAGAGATTATCCTATCTCGGCATTCTCCCATGCTACTCATCCCAGGAAGATGTCATGGACGCTGACTCCCGATCTTCACTGTAGGCCGGGAAAGATCTTCTACCAGAAAGGATCTGGCCTATTTGTCAGCCGCCCTTCCGGTCATGCAACGTTGTTCAGGGGATTGTACCCGGGCAGTGTCCCGAGTGAAGACAGCTTGGTGCTCCAGCCGGTGCAATTGCCGACCTTTTGTAATAATTTCATGGGGCGCGGAGGAGTATACCCTAAGGCGAATCCTCGATGCAATGGGTGGATGACCCCAACAAATCTTCGATGGGCTCGCTTAGTTGATTGGGCCCTGGAGCATTTTCGGATCGAGTTGGAGAACATCGGTCTATTGGCAGCTGTGAGTGCCACCAGTGTTGGGTTACCTCCTAACCCTAACCTATTTTTGGCACTGATGGAGCGATATATTCTGCTCACCGGGACTTTCGCCACTCCGTTGGGGGAGTTAGGATTGGCCCTTCATGAGATGGCAGAGATCTCGAGACTGCCGATGGGGGATACTCCATACGAAGAGTATGTTCCCACGAACCGGGAGTTGGGGGATTCAGACCCTCGGGTAGTGGAAGTGTATCAGGAGCTGATGTGCCACTACCTTGCTTGCACCGCCTTCTACTCTGAGCCTTCAGATTTGGCTCACACCAGTAAATGGATGTCCTACCTTTTTTTTCACCGGGCTAGGGCTGCTCAGCCGGAGAAAGTCTTGGAAGTCAAGGATGAGCCTGTGAATCCTTTGAGCGTGCTGACTGCTCAGGAAGTTGACAATCTCCTGGAGGATGCTAGGGCTCCGGATCAGATCCTCGTTGAAGGGATAGAAAGATATCCCGCAGGTACTAAGGCCTACAACTATCTGAGGTATTGCCGAGGGCTCTATCCAAGGAAGCTCAACTGGCTGGCTTCCTCTCTATATGGCTGCGCCGACTGGTGGTACCCGACATCGCATCTGCGGATCGTATTAATCATAACACCTTGTGGCCTGCAGTACGTCTGGTATTTGGGGCGAGACTGGGCTTGCTCCCTGCTATGGTGTGCCGCATACAAGCTGGCTTGAGGGCGATGACTGAGGTGCTGCTAGCTGATGAAGCTCGGCATGAAAGCTTTCCCCGGGTGGAATTACCATACCTGTATTTGATGGGATGGTTAATTTTCCATAACCTCCGGGTGATGTCTCCCGGTTTCGACAGTAGCTTGGGGGGGAGTTTCTTGCTGAATTACAAAAAATCCTCTTGGAATGTGCTCACAGTTTTAGACTGTCGGCGGGTGCTACATTGCGGTCACAGCTGGAAGCTCCTTTGCAGTGTCCCCTCTGTTCATCGCAACCAATCGGGGATTAGGCTTGTGGACTAAGGTAGAGATAAGACCACTCCTTCTCCTGAAGCCTTCAATTGGTTGGTCTGTATTAGACCTTCCCACCTGTTGTACAGAAGTGAAGATCACTGCTTCTTCGAACCCTACCTGCCTAGTTGGTTTGCCAGGTAGTTTGGGTATGATCAGTTGTATGTGGGCAACACCGTCACCAGCTTCAGGTCCAGAGGTGGACTCATCGATGGAGCGAGGGGATGGCAATATTTTATCATGGGCTACACCGGGGCAATTTTTATTGTGCCCTTCGTCACACCCTCCACGGAGCTGCGCATCCTACATTCGTATGCCCAGTTCTATGTGGCAACGAACACCTCCCATCACGATTTTGATATGGGTGGAAGTTTTAGGGTGCCCTCTTCCAAGCCTGGGGGAAGGGTTGAAGTCCCCTCGATTTCTTCTGACGAGGGTGACGAGTCCGCTACTCCGGATGAGCCTCTCGTATCGGTACCGAGGGGTGAAATACCTCAGCCTACAGGGGCTTTGGTAATCTCCGAGAAACGAAGGGCTTCCGCTCTGAAGGAGGCTTTCCCTCGTAAGAGGACGAAGAGGATGGTTACTCGTCCTTTCCAGATTCCTGGCATTGAGGCTCCTGGAAGTGAGCCTGCTTCTCCCTATGTCAGAGATGATTCTTTGATTGGGGATTCCTCGCCTTTTAGAGAGTAACCTTCTACAGTTTTGGCCGGTGGCGCCGGAGAATCTCAGCTGGAGGCTGCTACCGCTGCTACTGCTTCAGGTAGTGGAACAAAGTCGCCTTCGAGGCTGGTTATAAGACTCCATATGCCTTTGTTTGGATCAGCATTGGGAGAGGCCCCTGTCGTGCCCGTCAGCGCTTCTAACGAGATTCCAATTGACGAGCCTCAAGTGGATCTTGGCAAAGATCTGGAAGAGTATTTGCCAGTGTCAGTTAGCAGGCCCTTGTCTCCAGGTATGACAGCTTGCCTAGCATCACTGTCGTCTTTTCGTGCCTCTTCTTTTAGGAAAATTAACATCATGTTTGACATTAACTTCCTCTTGTCTTCTTCTCAGGGGACGACCTCTTCGGGGCGGGCAATGCATATGCGTCCTTCGGCTCCGTGTCAGGTCCTGGCATTGATACGGAGGCGCCTGGTTTTTAAGGGGAAGCATCTTCGGGTGCCGGCTCGCCTGCCGACGAGGCTTCGATACCTCAAGAGGACGACCCTGTCGTTGCGACAATGCCTCCTTCGAGTATGCTGGTTACTTCATCTGGTGTTGGCGCTTCCTCTTTTGTCGCACTCCCTGTCGAGGCGAGGACTGTGGCCACGTCGATTGTGGTTGCTTCTGGAGCGAGGTTCAACAACATTGCAGCCACTCCTAGCGTGCATTCGGGCCTAGCTGCGCTGACCGAGCAGTATACCAGTATCTTCTATAACACTTTGAAAATGCTAATATCAATGGTGTTGGAGAAGAATCTGAACTTTGAGCGCCTGAAGAGGTCCTCTCGGTTTTCGATAGAGGCGATCAGGGACCTTGGTGATACTAGTTTAGCTAACGCCCTGGCGGAGGTAGTTAATGGTTTGGAGCAACCCATTAACGAATACTCGCAGCTATCCCAAGGTAGTATTGACGATCTGGTCCACTTTGACGACTCCTTGACTGTGCAACTTGTTGAAAAGGTGGAAGACCTGATTAAAATCCTCCAGACAAATCCGCGGGAGATGGATGAAGGAAAAGTCGTCTTGGAGGAGGCTATCGCTCTTCAGACGAAGTGCAAGGCTGAGCATGACGGTAATGTAGCAAGGGTCCTTAAACTGGAGACAAAGCTTGCTCAGGCACGGGGATGGGCTTCTCAGTCGTCAGAAGGTCACGATGTGGTGAATGGCCGACTGGTCATAGCAAAACAGAACTTGGCGAGGAAGGATGTCGCCCGCGCTGGTTTCCTTCGAGCTAGAGCCAAGCTATCCCACTTGATTAATGATGAGGCATGGCTGGAGTGGGCCCGCGCTGATGTCTTGGATTCCAGGAATGCGAAGATGTCCAGACTGGCGCAGTAGATTCGTGATTTGACCGCTCCTCCTTCATGATGTACTTTTGCTTTTTGCTCTTCAATGTACTTCCGCTCTTTTTTTGGGGAATAATAAAGAGGCTTTTCATCTAACTTTGTGGACCTGTCATTTCGGAACGTAAATGACGGGTTTGGGTGAGAGTACTATCAGAGGTAGTATGGACGTGATAGTCTCTCGGTAAACTTTAGCAGGGCGCATCTATTCAGGGGTCGTATGGACATGATAGAGTACGACCCAACTAGTTTCGTTTTGGAAGTAGTTTTGTCAGAATGAGATTTTTGCCTTTATTCCACTTGAGCAGAGGAGGTTAAGCATAGTACCTTTTCAGGAATTTGCCATTGATAGAAGCCACTAGTAGGTCTCCATTAGGCTGGGCTAACCTGTAAGTGCCGTTTGAGAACGTTGTCTCGATCACATAAGGGCCTTCCCATTTGGGCTAAAATTTGCCCTTGCTTCTGTGAGTGAGAATCATTGGCCTTCTTACAGCTAGGACTAGCTCGCCAACTTTGAGCACTCTTTCCTTTACTTTTTGATTAAAAGCTCTGGAAATGCGCGCTTGATATAACGCGATGCTCTGTTGAGCTTGAAGGCGTTTCTCGTCTAATCCTTCTAGCTCTTGAAGCCTTAAAAGGTCATTCTTTTCCCGAGTTAACTCATTGGCGACTGCTATCCTAAGTGACGGGATTTGGATTTTGATGGGAAGAACTACTTCGTTCCCGTAGACCAGTGAGAACGGGGTGCAACCTGTCGGCGCTCGGACCGTTGTGCGGTATGCCCAGAGACATTCTCCCAGCTTCTCGTTCCAATCTTTTTTGTTCGAAGAGATGGACTTCTTTAAGAGTTTGATAATGGTTTTGTTGAAGGCTTCCGCCAAACCATTAGCAGCTGGATAATACGCCGTAGAGGCAATATTTTGTATCTGATTTTTATCGCAAAATTGATAAAACGCTTGGCTGATGAACTGAGGCCCATTGTCATGGATTATCCTTCGGGGAATCCCAAAGCGATAAATGACGTGATGCTTGATGAAGCTGATCACATTGGATGTTTTTACCTCAGCGAGAGGGATCGCCTCTGCCCATTTGGAGAAGTAATCCGTGATGGCCAGTATGAACTGGTGACCTCTGGAAGAAGACGGGTGAATAGGACCAATGATGTCCATATCCCATGCTTCGAAAGGCCAGGATGCAACCGTAGGATGTAGATGTTCAGACGGCTGATGTATGAAGTCTGCATGGACCTGACAGGCCCTGCATCGTTTGGCATACTTGATTGCATCTGCGATCATAGTGGGCCAGTAATAGCCCATTCTCCTGATACCATCCTGTAGCTTAGGACCAGGTTGATGCGCCCCGCATACGCCGTCGTAAGCTTCGCGGATAATCTGCTGTGCTTCGTCATTAGAGAGACATCTCAATAGCAGTCCGTCGTAGGTCCGGCGATATAGGCATTGTGAAGATGCATCAAAATAGAAGCGTAATAATCGTCTTTTGACGGATGCTGCTTCTTTAGGGTCCTCTGACAAGATTTCGTATGCAAAGAAATCTATAAAGGGACTTCTCCAATCTCTCGTAGGAGGATCGGTGTTCACAGTGTAACTGCATTCGATGTGAGCGTTGTTCTTCACGCAAAATAGATCTCTGTTAAGAAGGATTACCGAATTCTGCCTTCTTATTGGAGTAGCTAAATCTGCAGCTAGACTGGCTAGGGCATCGGCTTCCAGATTCTGAGATCGAGGTACATGCTCTAGGAAGAACCCCTTGAATGTCACAGCTATCTCGACCGTTGCTTGGTGATAGGGGATGAGGTTTGGATTCCGGACTTCATATATTCCCCTGACTTGATTGATGATAAGCAGAGAATCACAAAAAGCTTCCAGAGATTCGACCCCCAGCTCTTTTACGACTTGGAGCCCGATTAGTAGAGCGTTGTACTCTGCCACATTGTTGGAACAGGGCTTGTTAAGAGAGTATGCTCGATAGATGACGAGTTTATCGGGAGTAACCAGGACAATTCCTACCCCTGAAACCATGTTTCCTTTGGGACCAGTCCTGGAGGCGCCGTCGAAGAACAGTTGCCATGCGTCACTTTCCATTGCGGAACTACATTCTGTAACTTCGTCGGGAATGTCCTCGTATAATTTGGAGGCCTCCGGGATCGGATGAGCAGCTAGAAAGTCAGCCAATGCTTGGCCTTTGATGGACTTCTGAGGGACGTACACCATGTCATATGGTGTCAATAACATCGCCCAAGTCGCTAGTCGGGAGTTAAGAACACTTGGCTTGTTCATCAGTACCCGAAGAGGATTGATCTTGGAGATGATGTGAATAGTCTGGTCGGTGACATAGTGCTGCATCTTCTGGATAGCGAACATCAGAGCCAAACATTCTTTTTCCATCGGATTGTACCGGTGCTCAGCTCCGATCATCATTCTACTTAGATAGTAGATAGCCTGTTCATGTCCCGCATCGTTCTTCTGTGCGAGAAGAGCTCCCAGGGAATGGTCCATCGCTCGAACGTACAGGAAGAATAGTCTTCCTACGATGGGAGGCACCAGTACTGGCGGACTAGTGAGGTAGCACTTGATATCCCCGAACGCTTGCTGACAGGCTTCGTCCCATATGAAGGATACACCTTTCTTTATGAGGCGAGAAAAAGGCTGGCATCTTCCAGAGAGGTTGGATATGAATCTTCGGATATAGGCCAGACGACCTTGAAACCCCCTGAGTTCCCTCAGATTACGGGGTGGTCGCATTTCCAAGATGGCCTTGACTTTATCAGGGTCCACTTGAATGCCTTTGGCGGTAATGACAAATCCCAGAAATTTGCCACTAGATACACCCAGAAAGGACTTTGTAGGATTCATTTTGAGTTGATGTTGGCGCATCAGCTCAAATACCGTCTTTAAGTCTTGGATATGATTGACCCTGAGGCAGCTTTTGACAGCTATATCGTCTACGTAATATTCCACTGTCTTGCGTAAATGCTTGTGGAATATGCTACTCATAGCCCGTTGGTAAGTAGCTCCGGCATTCTTTAACCCGAAGGGCATGACCGTATAGCAATATACCCCCAGTGGTGTCCGAAAGGCAGTATGCTTCTCGTCTTCAGGATGTATCTTAATTTGACTGTATCCTGAGAATCCGTCCATGAAAGATATACGTTCGAAACCGCAGGTATTGTCAATCATGACGTCTATGATGGGAAGAGGAAACTCGTCCTTGGGGCAGGCTGCATTCAGATCTCGATAATCGATGCAGACTCCCACTTTCCCATTCTTCTTCATGACCGGGACAACATTGGTGACCCAGTCGGAATGTTATTTCTCCCGGATGAAACCGCAGGCTATCAACTTCTTCACTTCAGCTTCAATGGCATCCATCATATCCGGGCGAAACCGGCATTGGTGCTCCTTCACAGGCTTTGAATCGGGCAATATGTTGAGTTTATGAGTAGCCACCTTTGGATCAAGTCCTGGCATATCCTTATAATTCTACGCAAAGACGTCGATGTATTCTCTTATCAGTTGAATAACTTCTTCCCTTTCAGCTGGGGAAAGATTGTTACTGATAAATATCGGCTTTGGTAAAAGTTCATCCCCTACATCAATCTGGATAACTTCATCTTTGGTGGGAGGTTCTCTCTGCTCGAAGCAAAATTCCCACTATGTATCCATCTGCTGAGCCCAAGCGTCATTCTCGAATAGTTCGGATTCTTGTTCGTCTGATTTGAAGGAATCCGTCACTACCATATTTACTGGTAATGTTTGCTCGAGACTACGGGATGAGTTGGAGGGCAACGAGCCGTCTTAAAAAGGGAAAAATGTGTCCTTATCTGACTTCGAAGTCGTAAGGGAGGTGGCATACCCTAACCCGAAACGAGTTTGTTGATAGCGGAGATTGTCGTGCAGCGGTATTCGTCTGCCTTTCCCATAGTTAAGACCTGGCTTCAGTTTCAAGTCATAACCCATATTTTGCATGATCTTTAAGGCTTGCGGGCTGTACCTGTGAACTTGTACTTCACCAGTATCGTCATTGAAGGAATCTTCTCGTATAGTCGATTCGTTGCGCGTTCGGCCGAGGATTATTGAATGCTGACTACTGCAGGCAGGCAGAACAATGAAGATAGAGTCCTCATGGGGTTTATATGTCGCGACGACATTGGATGATGACGCTACTTCCCATATATATGGATGATAGGAATCTATAGCTTCCAAGAATTTTTGTGCTATAGGTTCTATATCATCATGGGGAGAGGATTCCAGATTTGGAATCCAAGCATCGATATACTGGAAAAGAGGATGTTTATTATCATCCGGAACTCCGTTCCTGGTTGCATTTACATCAGTCGGCTGCTTGTTGCGCCGAAGGTTGACGACCAAGGGTGGAGGCTTCTTGTTCAAAGTGATCACTAGAGGATCACCCCCTTTTCCTGACTTGGTTTTGTTCAGGTGGATAGCCATAGGCTCCATGGCTTTTGGACGAGTAGTTCGCCCTTTCACTCTGATTGACAGTGGTTGTTCGACAGAGGGTCCTTCAGGCTCCCGGTGGGATTCCTTCTCTGCTTGGGCTGACACCTCCTCCGCGTAGCCTTGAGAGTACAACACGGCATCGGAATAGTAGGACTCTATTCCTTTGAATGGATTTAGGTCAGCAACCTCTGTTTGTACTGTTCCTTGGGCGTCTACATATTTAAGGCATTGATGTAGATTTGAAGGAACGATGTTGTGATCGTGGATCTATGGTCTACCCAACAGAATATTGTAGGATACCTTTGAATCGATGATATAGCATGTAGACACCGATCTGAGGTTGCCAATCTGGATCCTTAGGCAAATTTTCCCTAGCGGCTTACTTCTTCCGGCATTGAAACCCACGATTATAGTGGTGGTGTAAGCCAATTCGCTGGTAGGAATCCTCAGCGGTCTGAGCAGACTATGAGGAATGATGCTGATTGATGATCCCGGATCTATGTGGATCCGGTCGACCTCCATGGAACCGACGTATCCGGTGTAATAGAGAGGTCGGTCATGCCTGTTATGTTTTAACAGCATATCATCTTGTGTGAAAGTGATATTCGGGACCGCCTCCATCACACTGTGGCATTGAGGGCATGCCACTGGTTCCTCGTTAGGGGACTTGAGCTGGGTCAAGTATGCTTCTGCCTGTATCAGTGCTTCACTCAGGGCTAGACGAGTGTCTTGGGAGAGCCTGAGTAGCTCGAAGATGGACAACCTGGCTGGTGTATTGGCCAGTTGGGCCAGGATGTCGAAGTTGTATGGCTTCTCTAAACCTTTATTTTGAATATTTTTTATAGGTTTATCGAAGCATACTTCTTTTTGCTTTTCCTTGTCCGCCGAAGTCGGTCTTGCAGGATCGGCCAGTGGTATGGCGGGCTCTGTAGCTGAAGCGTCTGCTGGTGCATCTTTCGGACTTGCTTCGTAGTCCTTGAGGTAAGCTTTTCCTGAACGGGTCACAGCCAAAGCCTCATCTTCGTCTGATGGCGAAGAAGTTGCAACCATATGGCATGGTTTAGAGTTCTTCCTAGACTTAGCCTTAGCAGCATTAGTCTCTTTCTCGAGTTCCGATACTAAATCCGGATGAACCTACATGATCTTGCCCCACCGGGTGGATAAGGGTACCAGGTCATGATTTTGACCCCTAGCCGGAGGGAGATTGACGATGTTCATCGTTGTCCAAGAAATAAGTGTCACTTCGTCCGGGACTTCCTGGGGAGGTAGATTGACAAATTGCAGGGAGATCATATTGGCCGTGACCGTATTCTCGGTGTTATGCAGAGTGATGGCCTTAGCATCGATCAGCCCCTGGATCTTCCTTTTCATTATGTAACACGCCTTGGTCGGGTGGTGTACGTATCTGTGGAAGATGCAGTACTTGTGGTTGTTGGCACTGCCGGCTTCACTGGGCCGCTTCTCCTCAGGAAGGGTGATATTGCCACTCTTGACGAGACACTCGAATATACTCGGAAAATCATCGTCGTCGAAAGAGTATACTTTGACGGGCCTGGGAGTCCCAAGTTTCGTCTGCGTGGTTGCCGCAGTCTTTTGTCTGGACATGTTGATTGCCAGAGCTTCTTTTCCTTTGGAACTGCGAGGATGGTCGTCGTTGGGGGATGACCTTTTGCCTCTGTCGGAGGTAGAGATCATAATGCCATTGTCGTGCGCCTTGCGACTGTTGTCATCGGCGGCCACTGCTGAGATGATGAACGAGGGCCAATCGTGGAACTGATATAGTCCTGTGAATACCGAAACCACGGGAAGGAGGTTCTTCCTACAAATATCTACCAACGTAGAGTCTGGAACTCCTGGAGGCATCTGTAGCGTGGCTTGACGAAAATGTTCGATGAAGGTACGAACGTCCTCTTTTTCCCTCTGCTTGACTTCGATGAGAGAGGACATAGACATGTCCATTCCTCCCTCGTAGAATCGTGTGAAGAATAAAGTCTTAAAGTCTTCAAAGAAAGTAATGCAGTTGTCCGCCAGGCTGCGGTACCACTGGTAAGCCACTCCTGAGAGACAACCCTTGAACACCCGGGTGAGGAGGGCGTCATTCCCTTGTAGCAACACCGTCATCATGCTGAAATAGTTTATGTACTGACTTGGCGATGTTTTTCCCTCGAACAGAGCCATAGTCTGAGGTTTATATCTCGGAGGAAAAGGGACCTCTTCCCAGATAGCCGGGTAAGGCTGGTTGATTCCTAATTTTTTGAGCTGCTCTTTGTGCTTCAAGGCATCGAATTGGGCTTTCAACTCCTGTACTGCTTGCATCGAATTTTCAGCCGATAGCGAGACCACTGATTGGTGCGGAGTCAGTTGTATCGCAACTCCCGCAGGAGGTAATGCATTCTCTGAGTGAGGAAGTGGACGACCAGCTGACTCTTGATCTAGAGCAGGTTCTTGGACCGTGTTGGATGGTGGCAAGTCCACCCCCATACGTATCTGTGCTGGCGGGACTGATGTTTGAGCCATAGCGACCGCCTGTTGAGTTGGCATCATCTGGTGCATGTTCTCCATCATGGATTGCATTTGTTTCAGAGACGTCTCCAGTGTAGTGATGCGCTGTTCCTCGCTCCCTGACGGCGAAGCTTCCCCATGTTCATCTCCAATGGCGTATACTCCTATTTCCCTGGGCATCGTCGAAGGATGTGTATAGGTCGCTGCAGAAGTTGACTCTATACTCTCAGTATTTGATTCGGGAGAATGGCGACCCCCAGCGTCGGAATCAGAGGAGTACAAAGTCAGTTGTTGTGACCTCGAACGAGTGTTCTGGAACACCCCATCTTCAGTGTCTCTGAGGAACATGTTGAATCTCCTTCGGCTCAGAGTTCTAGAGGACGGACGTCTTGAGCCTGAACTTCCTCCAAGTATATGTGAAGCCATTTTCACAGATGCATGCGTGGGCTCTTCTTCTAGGAAAGATGGAGAGTAGCTCAGTCGGTCAAAAACTGGCCGTTTTGCTTTAGAACAGCAGCAATTAACCACAATCCTGTGACCATCACAACAGTGCTCGCTAGGAGGCATAAAAGCCTTGCTGGAAGATCCCCTCTCCTTGCGTTTCTGGATTAGATATTTGCGCAGGTCAGGAGAAGTTGCGGAAGAAGAAGATGATGGCTTGTTTGTCCTGTCCCCATTGGTAGGAGTGCGGATGATGGGGACCATAGTCTTCCTTGTGACACCCGTATACAAAAGATTGGCCATCTGGGTGGCGGATAATCTCCGAGGAGCATGTCTTTCCGTCAATCGAGCCTTCTGTACGCTTAGGGACTTCGCCTGGCGTAATTTTGAGCTTCGCTCTGGTTGGCGTAAGGCTGAGGATGTCCTCAGGCGTCTATCAGCTTCTCGCGTAATTTGGAGGGCGGGTAGATTGTTCCCTTACTGGCGTGAATGCCGAGAAGTTAAGTAGCTCACCGCTTGCTTTCCCTTGCGGAGATCACGAGTGTCATCTGGTTCCCCGTAGAGGTCAGATGTTGTCTTACGCGCGGAGCGTGCTTTGTACTTTCGATTTGGCGCTGAGGCATCATCAGAAGTTTTGTCTAATCCGCCACGGACGGGAGACTGGTTTCTACGCGTAGAGCGCAGTAGATACCTCTGGGTTAGCGCTGAGGCTTTGCCCAAAAGTTTTGTCTATACCGCACGTAGCGGGAGACTGGTTTCTACGCGTAGAGCGCAGTGGATACTTCTGGGTTAGCGCTGAGGCTTTGCCCGAAGTTTTGTCTGTACCGCACGTAGCGGGAGATTGGTTTCTACGCGTAGAGCGCAGTAGATACTTTTGGGTTAGCGCTGAGGCTTTGCCCGAAGTTTCGTCTGTATCGCGTGTAGCGGGAGACTGAATTTTATGTGCAGGGCACGGAGGGAGCAATGCTACAACCTTATTGGTCGGAGAGATCGGAGAGTCCAAAGGAATGGTAGAGGATGTCTTGGGCATCTAGACCTTGCGCAGCTTTCTGTTATTTTATACAGAGAGAGAGTGAGAGCTACTCCCCGTCCGAAGCATGTCTTCGTAGGCAGACTGGTCGAACTGGACGACCAGTGTCTTCTTCACGGATCCTACGGATACCTCATCGTGTTGAGCAATCGCTTCCTCATCAAAAGAGAAAGATGTCCCCAGCAGAGTCACCATCTTGTTTGTGGCATTAAACGAAAGAACAAAATGTATATAATACGAGGTTTGCACCAAACCCGTCTTCTTTGGTTTACAAACAAACTTGTACAATTTGATCCTATACGAGGATGTAGGAGTACAATTTATTTAATCTGGGTAGACGATTGCTATAGGTGTCTGATCTGCAGTCGATCACTTTATCCCTTGGACTACACGATGGTGAAGAAGTGCCGTGGAAGACGAAAAGCAGCTTCGTCGGTGGCAGAAGAGGATGGATGCACGATGCCAATGTCGTCGATCGCTACTCCTTGCCTGAGCTCTGGATGCTTCTCTCTCTCTCTCTCTCTCTCTCTCTCAAAGGCTCTTCGATCTCTCCTCAATCTCCAATATTGCGACCCGTGGTTCGATCTTCTTTCAAAGTTTTGACATTGTTCGATTTTTAAAGTCTCGACCTGTTCCTCTGTTGATAGAGGTCTCTATTTATAGAGTTTTGGTGACAGTGACCACTCAATCGGTGTGAAAACCGAGTAGTAGAAAGTACAGCACCCTTTTACACAACAGTTAAAATAACCAAAGCCTGCGTATAGATGATCTTTTGAATGAGCATGTGACGCGGGTCCAACTAAGGGACAAAACGCGTATAATCACTACGAAGATCACGGCGTAGAAGTCACGTAGGTAGGTATCCCTCGTGTAGAAGAGGTTGGCATAGAAGCCAATGTCTGTCACCATGGCGTAGAAGCCAAGTAGGCATAGAAGCCGAGTAGACGTAGAAGCCTGATGGCATAGAAGCCGAATAAGCACAGAAGGCTGAATGAGCATAGAAGTCGAACGAGCATAGAAGCTGACGAGGCGTAGAAGCCGAACGGGCACAGAAGCTGAAATGGGCGTAGAAGCCACTGCGTAACGTGCCAGAGTGGTCGTAGAGGCCGAGCAGTCACAAAAGCTAAATGGGCGTAGAAACCGAGGTGATATGGACGTCTTTAGCCAAAATCACGGCTCTTGGAGATACAATCAAATCTCTCGTATTAAATACAGAGATCCGCCATCATCATTAATTGCCGAGGCGTGTTCCGAAGGCCTGCCACCGTTCTGAGCATTCGATGCAAAGACGTGCCTCGAGCCCTGTACAAAGAGCAGCTTTTGACGTGGCAGTCTATTTGTCTTCCACGGAGCGTAAACAGTTCATATTTGCCTGTGTAAAACAAGGCAGCGTATCCTCTTGTACGCGTAAAAGCAGTCTCCGCTGAGTGGATGTCAGTAAATGATAGTTCGGTGATATTTAATCAAATCCTCTGCATTAAATGCAGAGATCCGCCATCATACTGCGGGGCGCATCCCGAGTGGTCTGCCATCGTTCCAGCCGTCGTCTGGGTTGCCGTGTAGCACTTTTTGTCAGGAGTCAGATGTCAGGTTCACTGCGTGACTTGACAGGTTCATTTCGGGGAAGACAAAGCGTTCCTCGTACGCTTTAACGCTGCTTTGAAAGCGGATGAGTTTTACGCCATGGAGGCGATGAAGCACCCCGTCTACGCTGAAGCGACCTGGACATACTGCATTTACGCGGATGGTCCCATCATATTTTATGCCGTGCTCAGCGAAAAAGCTCCGTTGTACTCTTGATGGCCTTGAGGTCCCCTGCTTACGCTGCCCTGCATCACCATGTTGCGTAGAGCTATCCAGCGTATTTTTATGCTTCTATAGATTGTATTTTATTCGAGGGTGAAAATGACCAAAAAACTTGGTTTTTAAAAATCTAATTTTTCCCGAAACTAGGTACGCCCTGCTAAATGAGGCGAATTGGTCGTGTGCGAACTTTACCAAAAGGTACACACCGTCAATACGGACGTGTGGAATTTTGTAAAAGTTGATTTGGATATGCGTGCACACCGGAATCAACGCGTATCCGTCGACAATGCCACGTATCGGCCCTGTTCTGAAACTTATTGTAACTTCGTGTGTGCTCGTCGTTTCGAAACAAAACTTGCGCCATCAGACTCGTAGAGATATGCTGGTCCTGTGACCCAAGTTTGGTTCTATTCTGAGAATATTGACAAAATCCTGTATCGTGGGCCCCACGCCTCCACTTGACGGGTGATTTTGTGATCGGCTCATCGAAATCTAGTTTTGGATATTTTGTTGGGTTCGTATCGTCGTTCTAGACTTGTAGACACTAAGTTTGAGAAATTTAGAGAAGATTGTCTCTGGCACGTTTTTTGGTGCGAAGTGGGCCATATGTGGACCCCACTTTGACTAGAAACGATCAATTTTGCCCCTGTGTCTAAATTAGACTTATAGACATGCAATCCTAGATATTTCATATCTTCCGAACATGATAGTATATTTATTTTAGCATCCGGTGGAATACTTGAAGCTTCCGCTGATAGCAGAGCAACTGTTGGAATCCAAGCACCAGGCAAGTGTACATTGCCAATCTTACAGTACTTGCTACACATAATATTCTCTTGATTTATTTACATGATGTATCTGTTCAACCGAGGACCGTGTGATATTTCTTAGCGTCCGAATAATATTCGGGTGTCGACGCCGTACGCGGAGTCGTGTAACGTCACCAGAGATTGATATCGTGACCCTATATATCTTCATGCTTGCATTATCAAGTACGTCATACCATAGGACACTTGACACTTTTCATGAGACAGAATCTTTCTGAGATATTCATGGTAATTTTGTATAGGTTACATGATTGGTGGCATAGATATTACTTATGCTTAGCTATCATTATGACTCGCTGCATCAGTTAGAGGTCATGATCTTGCGTGACATGGACATGAGATATCGTGGACATGAGACGTGTGATTATATTAGGTGGGGAGAGACACACAAGCTACAGGCTAATTTTATATATTATTATGGTGCCGTAGCCACGCAGAGCTAGGCCCTACATAATATCACTGCTACCGGCTCCCGACACAGAACTTGTAGTAGTCTCAGCCTGAGTTCTACTGGTGCTCTCATTTACATATCACTTAGCTGGTTACGTAGTTTGCCCTGTTGATACATTTTTATATACTACATTTATTTGGCTTGAGTTATTATTGTACCTTACTATGTCCCCTGAGGACCTAGAATCCGGATTATGTCCCCAAGTTTAGCAGAGGAGTTCTATCCTGAGGTATACGGGACAAGAGCAGACATTGGAGCAGTACCAGTACCAGATGATGAGGTGATGCCAGAGGATTTCTCCTGAGTATTTGTTTTATATACTCAGTCATTTCTATTCTTGATACTCTATGTCATGTCTCTTGGATTAATGCATTAAACTCATTATCGGGTTGTTCCCCGAGATATTTATTGAGACTAGTTGATTATTATTTCATCTTGATTATTCTGATATTGATTGTGTTTATCTTCTGTGGATTAGATTAGAATTAGTTTGTGACTTATATCGTAGACCATTGTATTATGGTTTTACAACTTAAGTACACTCTAATGGGTCCATTAAATTGGGTTTGCCTATTGGTGTGTGCTGCTGGCCATTGCCACGTGTCTAGTCCCTCGGTATTTTGGGACTGGGGCGTGAAAGACATAGTTTGACATTCATTGCTTGGACGACAAGCGAGTATATTCTCTGATAGTTTTCAATATTTGATAATTTCTATGATTCTTGTCTATAGTATTGTTTTACCTGATTTCTCGACACATGGATACACGAATTAGTATTACATGGATTTACTTTCTTGCGACACATACATTATACTTGTCTGGCCTCTACTTCAGGACTCATTACTGGCATCACATCAGGACTCACCTACTGGAATCACCTATTTATTCTAGCTGGACTCATATTTGATTTGCGTGTCAGAATTAGATTCATTTATACTAGTCGGGGCAATGAAATACTTGAGTAGACATGTAAATGTTCCCAAAATCTGGAATCACCCCCTCTAGTCTAATCAGGAATGGTAGCAGTCGCACACCAAGTGTGTGATGAGCCGTATTATCCCCTAGCCATTTACATGTCGAAAGCGGTATTTTAAAACATACTAATTAGTGCTTTCTTGCTGGATTCACATGATACTTGCTGGACACATATCTTATTTATCTAGTTCATTTCTCATCTATTCACAGTCTTATTTACAGTATTTCTTGATTCACCATGCATATCTTGTCTTGCTTCTTAAATTAACTGTGACTGTATTTTATTCTCTGATTCATTTCTTTTCCTTGCTCACCATGTATTACTTACTATAACTGTTTATAGTCTTTGTCAATTAATTGGAATTGCTAGCAGAGGGGTACTTCGCTCCAATCCAGACTGGATATTTTTTTCCAGATGATTTGCTTATAGGACAGTGTCCCACATTCTATGGGCCACAGGATGGCATACCTTTAGAGGATACTCTTATAGACTAGTAGGACTTAGTTGCAGAGCCCGAGGAGGTCTAGTTTATTATGTTAGATTGTATTAGGATATTATTTGTTGAGATTCACAGTTTGTATTATTATTTCAGATTATGGATTGTATCTTTATTATTTCTTTCGTTTTTCCATTCGTGCTTCATCTTCTTTAATTTTTTTTGTGATTGAGATTAGTTATACTTGTGAGATACCATATTTTTTCTCCATTTGGAGTTGAGACGATTGACAGGTACCATATTATATTATTGAGATGTTAGATAGTTAGAAATGATCCAGACAGCATTCTACCGCCGATTCTATGGCGTAGGCTGGGCATAACCACGTACTCGTGCCCGATTATCCGGGTGCGGGTCGTGAGACATTTTTAGTGGCAACCCATGCAGGTCTCGATTCGTAATTAGTGCAATTTCGTAGCTGTGCTCATCTAGAGTACTGCTACGAACCTACTTTAGGAAATATGATTTGGGCTGAGAGTTTACTCAATCACAACTAGGAAACATTCCAAAATCTATTTTGCAAATCCTTATATATGGAATATTGCTTTGCTTTGAATAAAGTTTTGTCCTTCTTTGATGATATCATATCATATTCAATATTGATTCCGTATTTCAATCTATCTTCAGGATGCTGCCGAAGACGCATTCCCAGCGATCATGTGCCACGACAGCACGATCAGTCACTTCATTACCCTTGAGGGCAGCACCCTCAGACGATGGTCCAAAACCTATATTCAGGAGGTCAGCTTCACCAGTATAGGTGGGCGTAACGGCAACAGCTTTCGGAGGTGCTCCACCTCCAGTACCGAGGACAGGGTAGACAGTTTTCGAGGATCTTCTACCTCCACCACCTGCAGTTGATCAAACGCAGATGTTCGCGATCTTCCAGCAGATCATGGAGGCGCAACAGCTACAGTCTGAGGTCCTACGACAGAGCATGGAGAATGCTCACCATATCTTACTTACAGCAGTTGAGAGAGCTACTATGGTCCAGCCACAGATGGCACCAGTGCAGTTTATTCTGCATCAGCCGAGGCCGGGTACCATCATAGACTTCAAGAGGATGGGGCTGAAAGACTTCAAAGGCCCAGAAGGGATCTTATATGCCGATGATTGGATCGAAGACGTGGAGAGGAACCTGCAACTGGCATAAATTCTGGAGGGTCTACGAGTAGAGGCAGTAGGCAGCCAGATGTTCGACATAGCATTGACGTGGTTCAGGAGAGACCCGAGGATCATGGTGGTAGGATTGACTTGGAAAGCTTTTAAAGAGCTTTTCAAGGATAAGTTCTTTCCGGACGTGGCTCTGGGTGTCTTAGAGAGCTAGTTCCTATACCTCGTCCAAGGGAGTATGACAGTGGACGAGTACGCTATGGAGTTTTACAGATTGAGCAGGTTTATAGAAGGAAAGAATCCCTAAGGAAAGGCCAGGAAATTTAGGAAAGGTTTGATCAGGGAGATCAAATCCCTCACTAGGGGGCACCGCACAACTACTTTTAAGGAGATCTTGATGGATGCACAGAGAGGGAGGATGACTTGGATCTCAAGTCCAAGAGAGGTAGAGATATTTCGGGTGGTGCTGGTAGCGGTGCGGGGCCAACTAAGCGTCCCTATAGCCAGCAGCAGCTGGTTCAGGTGCCGGTTTGTGCTCTAGTTTAGCAGCAGGCCCAGAGGCAGATTCAGCCAGTGCCCACTTGTGCCTACTGTAGGAGGTCAGGACACACTTAGAATATTTGTAGGAGGATGCTGAAGGAATGCCTTTTTTGTGGATCCGTAATACACCAGATGAGGGATTGCCCTACAATACCCCCATTTGGTGGAACATGGGGTCAGAAAGAAAGAGTTAGACCACCTCTGGCACAACACTATGCCCCATACCGACCGAGGGAGACACCCCAGCAGGACGGGGCATTTGTAATGGCAGTCAGAGAGGACGACACTACAGGTGATAAGTTAGCTTGTTTTGTTTTGTCTTGTTCTGTTTATTTCCTTCTCATCGGTTGTTTGCGTGTTTAGTTAGTACCTTATAGACTAGTATACCCTGACGGAGACTGCAAAACTATGATGGACAGAGGCCGTAGTTAGTGATTTCTTTTAAATTGTATGTTGTATGTTTAGTTTAGACTGGGGTTGACCTAGAGGGGGTTACGATCTTCTTTAATTTCGAGGAATTTTTTTTTTAAGGTGGGTAGCATTGCCACCCTCACATTTTTAATTAAGGGTAGTTTGGTAATTGACACGGGTATTTTTATTTTAGGTGTTATTGTATTTAAATATTGTGCATGTGATTTATTTATTTATTATTAGTATTAGATTATTTTGGACTTGTATAGTGGACCTAATTAGTTTAATTAGATGCGTGAACCAACTTTTTAGATGAGTTTAGTTTGAGCCCATGAATTAGGCCCATGAATTCGGAGGTTGGATTAATTAGTGAAACCATTAGACTATAACCTTCCCTCATAAATTAATTTTTTCATGAGAGGCCCCAAGGGGTATTTCGGATATTTATATTGCTTGGAAGAGGTTTATTACCAGCCATTAGAGGAGGAGAGAGTGCCTCTCTCATTTTATTTTCTATTCCAAATAGATCTAGATTTCCACCCTTCCCAAATTTCTTCATTCCCTTACCATTCCTCACCAAATTTCTACCAAAATTCAATCCTTATTCTTCAATAAAGGCTACTACAACAAGAATCTACAAGAAGGAAGCAAGAATCAAGAAGGAGGAGGCCAAGATCTACAAGGAGGAGCTACTTTCTAATTTTGGAGATTTTTTATTGGGAATCCATCTCCCAATAGGTATATTTTAGTTTTTTTCCCTTTAATTAAGTTTTAAATATAAGAATTAACCATAAGAAACCAACCCACTTGCATAGGCTACCCATAGGAATTGGTTTTATGTTCATCGGAGACCTACGGTGAAAGTTACGTGCATTTTGGTGCCAATTTTGGAGAAATTCTGAGATTGGCACATATGGTGTTTGTCGTATCTCGTTAATTTGATGATATGGGTTGTTTTGGGGGTTTTTCCTCCGATATAGGGCTTTGTGCATATCATATTTTGATACGAATTCGTAGTTGATTCTATTATGATTCGTATATTTCATAATTAGTATTTTAGACTTGCTCGTGTCCTCCGGGATACGTTTGGTTGTGTGTTGGAGCCGTATCGCAAGCTTATCATAGAATTAGTGTGATACGGGTGCGGTGCACTCCACATGTTTGGTTTATTGTCCTCTTTTCTTTTGTGCATATGTATTTATATATCTATATGATATTTATCTAATATATATATGTATATAATAGTGTATATGATTAAGTGTCCTTGTGTATGTCTCTATATGTGTGTATATAATAGTGTATATATATCTATATCTATATGTGTTTGTATATATATATATATATATGTGTGTGTGTGTGTGTGTGTGTGTGTGTGTGTGTGTGTGTACTAGTATTTATATAGGTATATGCATGTGTATGTTTGTTATTATGTGTGTAAGAGTATATGTATATATTCATATGTAGATATGTATATATATAGGAGTATATAGGTTTGTGTGTGTGGTTGTGCATCGAGTAGCGTGTGTGCAACGAGCAGCGCGTGTACAGCAGCAGCAACAGCATTGCAATGTACCAGCATCAGATACTAGGTTTCAGGGTATCTAGTCAGCTTCAGTGTGTTAGTTAGGTTTCAGTGGGTTTCAGTTCCAGTTTTCGAGTATCAGTGAGCAATCACTGATATCACTACAGTTTCAGTTTCCTGTGTCCATAGCTATGTTCAGGTTGTAGTTAGCTAATAGTTTGTTAGTTGGGTTTGGGGATTTACATGGTTTTGATATTTTGGGTAGTTAGCTTATATTTGGTTAGCATTTTATAGTGTTAGAGTTAGTTAGTGAGATAGGTATATTAGTGCTAGTATCAGTTTCAGTTATGAGGTATTGGTATGTATATTGTTAGTAGTTTAGTTATATATATACTTGTTAGTAAATAGTTAGTTTATTTATTTAGTTAAGGTGATGGTTTAATTCGTTAAAGTGATTAGTATATAGTTAGCTACATATATGTATCTATGTATATTAGTATAGGTAATATATGTTAGATGGTTAGTAGTGTTGAAATAGGTAATGGCTATGTATTAACATATAGTCTAGGTATTGGGTATTAGCTATGAATGAGGTTTGAATTAACTTGGGATACCAAGGTGACGTCAAGGTTTTGAGTCGATACTCAAGGTATTGAGTTTGGGTATCGAGATAGGTGTGATACGCATTGGTGCAAGGCCAAGGTATCATATTTTTATTGTTTTGTTATATTATTATAATTATTGACTTATATGTATATCCAAATTACTATTTTTATATTAAAAAACTTGTGTATCTTAGGATACGGTATCTTGTTAGTTTTTTAGTATCTTAGAATAGCTAGTGTGGCCTAGATGCGTAGTGTATAGACCCAATATCCTAGAGATAGACTCATACAACCTAGAAATAGCTAGTTTTTCCAACTTTGACTAGTTTGACCGATAGTTGACCTAGTTTGGCTGTTTTGACATAGAAATGGCTTTATGACCGAGAATTTGACTAGTTTAACTTAATTTTATTCCAGAACATTGTATTAATGTAATATTCCATATATAGGTTTGTGTGACACCAGTTGGGACATAATTTGATATTCATTGCTTGGACGGCAGACGAGTACATTTTTTGATAGTTTCTATTATTTGATAATTTCTATAATTCTGGTCTATAGTATTATTTTACCTGATTCCTTGACACTTGGATACACGGATTAGTATTACACGGATTTACTTTCTTGTAATACGTACATTATACTTGTATAGCCTCTACTTCAGGACTCATTACTGGCATCACATGAGGACTTACCTACCGGAATCACCTATTTATTCTGGCTGGACTCATATTTAATTTGTATATCGGAATTAAATTCATTTATACTAGTCGGGGTAGGGAAATACTTGAGTAGACATGCAAACATTCCCAAAATCTAGAATCATCCCCTCTGGTCTAATCAGGAATGATAGCAGTCGCACACCAAGTGTACGATGAGCCGTATTGCCCTTAGTGTTTACATGTCGAAAGCGGTATTTCAAAATACACTTTAGTACTTTTTTGCTGGATTCACATGATACTTACTGGACATACATCTTATTTATTTAGTTCATTTCTCATCTATTTACAGTCTTATTTACAGTATTTCTTGATTCACCATGTATATCTTGTCTTGCTTCTTAAATTAACTGTGAGTATATTTTATTCTCTGATTTTTTTTTCCTTGCTCACCATGTATTACTTACTATAACTGTTTATAGTCTTTGTCAATTAATTGGAATTGCTAGCAGAGGAGTACTTTGCTCCAATCCTGACTGGATATATATTTTCCAAATGATTGGCTTATAGGGCAGTGTCCCACATTCTACGGGCCGCAAGACGACGTACCTTTAGAGGATACACTTGTAGACCAGGAGGACTTAGTTGCAGAGCCCGAGGAGGTCTAGTTTATTGTGTTGGATTGTATTAGGCTATTTTTGTTGAGATTCACAGTTTATATTATTATTTCAGATTATGGATTGTATCATTATTCTTTTCTTCGCTTTTCCATTCGTGCTTTATCTTTCTTAGTTTGTTTTGTGATTGAGATTAGTTATACTTGTGAGATACCATATTGTTCCTCCGTTTGGAGTTGAGATGATTGACAGGTACCATATTATATTGTTGAGATGTTAGATAGTTAGAAATAACCTAGACAACGTTCTACTATCGATTCTGAGGCGTAGGCTGGGGGAATAACCACGTACTCGTGTTTGATTATCCGGGTGCGGTTCGTGACACTAAGGAATAAAGGGTGCGGATCGTGACACTAAGGAATAAAGAGCACGATATGGAATGAGAAAGTTGAAATATGAATCTTAATACAATCTCAAGTCCACAATAATATATACATGCCAAAAGTCTCAATAAAAGTCTAAACAACAAGTCTAAGCCTCCTCATCATCTGGTACTAGGTTTTCCGGCTCTAAAGGAGTATCCTCTAATGGTACACCATCTTGCGGCCAGTAGTCAGGATTGGAGCAAAGTACATACCTCTGAAAGCAGTTCCAAATACATAATCGAGCATATATAACAGATAATAGAAAAAATACAAGATAACTAACCATAAGAATGGAATAAACTAGAGTGAAACAGGTAATATACTAGAATGAAGAACAGGCAATATGAATAACTACAATTTAAATGGAAAAGATAAAACTATCTAATACGCCATAGAGTACAAGTTTATTATATGATCAATTTGGGTTGAACACGAATACAATATGGTAACTCGATTACACGTGTGGTATGTAATCGACATGTACACAAATATACTTGGGCTTGATCATATAACCAACTCCTACTTCCTCCATCCCCAACCAACTAATGGATCCAATCATGACACGTTACGAAAATGAATATGGGCACACTGAACACGTGCAGTATGTGAACACAAAATACACAATAATCAATACCCAATAAACACGATAAAATACATGTGAAGGAGTATCCGCTGAACACGGTAAGGGATAAAATCCCATGACAGGATCCATTTATTACCAGTTCGTATAGCCATTATGTCAGAATTAAGTATACAATTCTAGAATATACGATATATACACTATCATGAAATAAAAACTAACAGAGAGATATACTCGCCTCTGATCTTGAGCAAAGGGTGTCTCTCGATGCCCAAGCTGGTGTCACACAATCCTATTTAGGAAAATAAAGGTAAATAGTGTAATAAAGTGATAAATATGCTAAAATGTACCTAATCATTATTTTCTAAGTCCATACTAGGTCAAATAGGTCTAATTTGGTCATTAAGTATTCAATACTATATAGTACTAAGTCTCACCTTAGCTATACTAAATCATTACCTAGGTATATAGCTAATACCTTAACTAACACTAAGTAATATAACTAACTGTCATACTTATACACTTTATAGTAACTAATACTTAACTAACCCATACCCTATTAACTAACTAATACTAAATAACACTGACTAATACCTATACTTCATTAACTGATATCCTATTCTTAAATAGTAACTGATACTACACTTACCCTTAGTATTACTTCTAATTGATACCAACTTATACCAATCTATTATCTCACTGACACTCACTAGACCAACCCTCAATGCTTCACTGATACACATTGGTGTATCCTCCTTGATACACACAGTCCATTACCCTTTCCTTCACTACTTAACTAATGATATTGCCCTTCTTCAATGTTCTGATACTCTCGGATGTGATACACTCACTGGGGATGCTTCTACTACTGTTGCTTTTGACCTCATTATGTTGCTACTGTTGTTCTTCATGTTGTTGTTGCTATTGTTATTCATGCTGCTGCTACTGCTATTGTTATTCATGATGTTGCTGCTATTGTTATTCATGTTATTGCTACTATTGTTCTTTATGCTGCTGCTACTACTATTGTTCTTCATGTTGTTGCTGCTATTGTTCTTTATGCTGCTGCTACTGCTATTATTCTTTATGCTGCTGCTACTGCTACCTGCATATATTTCCTTGATACTTATCTATACTTGATTACTCACACAACCATATCATAATTGACACTGATACCTTACCTGACACTCCTCAACTCATACTCCCTTTACTCTACATCTCTAACACAACCACAACAAACTCATACACCAACAGACCCTTACCTGACTGCTGATAGCCTGTACTCGAGCTTCCCACCTGGTACAGTCTTTGCTGCTGTTTCCTTCTTATTTACTATACAATGCATGCCTAATTCTCCTACCTGGACAACCCACATACCATGCACACCTAGCTACAATAGCAACTGGGTCACTCCCCCTTGTTATGTACTGCTACTACTACTATTAATTATAGCTCAGGTTTGAAGCCTTGCCCTTACCCGAGTTTGCCTCACATTGGCATGCCCTCACCCAGTGAACACCAAGACACCTATACCAATCAGAACCTGACCGCTCCTCTTATTGCCAGTAGCTCCACCATCACCTCTCTTGCATACCAACTGCACACACACCACACCCTTGATAGTTGTATACCCTCACATACATTATCACTTAATAAAGAATATATATATATATAACTGAATACTAAACTAAATAATCAACTATACATTTTAACAAATACTTTGAGTGCAAGCTTAGGATACTTATGATACGCATCCAAACAATGAGCCAAGATCTCCAATTTTCCACAATAATTCTTTCCACATATTAATTATATATAATAACAACTATTATAACTAATTACAATAGGTATTAAATAGAATTGCACAAAGAACACCCAAAATGGGTCCCGTATCACACCATATCACAAAATATCATGATACGGCCTACACATATCTATTTGTGGACACGTATCTAGTCCTACAATCCTGATCTTAGTCTAATTAGATCTAATCGGTCTCATAACACATACTAGATGTGTCAATGTCGTATTTCCTCAAAAATACACACAAAATATCATGTAGGAGACACAATTCATAACCAATTAGCCTATAACTTGTTCCTGTAGGTAGCCCTATGCCATTGGGTCATTCCTAATGGTCAAATGAATGATTTGGAAGCTAGAATAAAAAAAAAATTCAAAATTTACCAATTGGGAATTTATTCTCAATAAAAACACAATTGGACACGATCCGAACACGATCTCTCCACCAATGCTCCTCCTTCTTGTGCTCCTTGCTTCTCCAAGTTTCGAAGCTCTTCTAATTGTGAAAGTGAGAGGGAATGTAAGTGACTTAAGAGAGAAATTAATGGAGAGAAATGTGGGAAATTGGGGATCTAATTTCTAGATCTAAATGAATACAAATGAGAGGAGAGAGAGAGGAGAGCCCCCTCTAGTAGTGGCCGACCCCTTTCCCCCTTTCCCAAGTCACATGTAAAGTTCCATGTACCCCTCCATGATGTATTATAGAGAAATAATTAAGGAGGGCTATTGTGAATTTTCTAACTAATTATAATTAACTAATTCTCCCTACTTAATTAGTGAGAATGGTCTAATAGACTTGGGTCAAGTTAGGCTTACTAGTTGTCATGACAAGTCTAATTGGTCTTACAAGTGACAAGTATAACTATTGGACTAGCCTCCTAATAAAAATAATTAATACAATCATTATACTAATATTAATATTTATTCCTAAAATTATTTACCCATGCCAAATTACCAAACTATCCCTAGTTGGAAAATTGAGGGTGACAACGAATTTCAATAATTGAAGTATAAAATAATCCTAACACTAAGAATTCTAAGTACAAAGAGAAGAGAATCTGGGGAGTGTGACTATAGAGATCGAGTTGTGTAGCTAACTACTTTATTCCGTCGATTGACCGACGAAAGAAAATTGCTATGTCTCTGCTCACTGGCAGGAAGGACAGCAATTGGACTCCGAGTCTTCGGCTTTTTGATCAAATAAAAATTCAACCTTTGGGAAGCACATGTCCCTGCTATTTATAGCCATTTGCCCTAAAATCCTAAAAAATCACCATTTTTAGTCTATGAGCCCATAATTTCTTTTTCCATGCTTCTACAATTACAACCTCCGAGTCCATAAAGTACTTTATGAGATCCAACGACAAGTTATTAGAGCTATAGAGGATGGTGCAGAATTTTATTACAAAAAAGAAGCATATTACATGTTTTTCTTGGATATGCGATACAAGTCTTCTTACCCAAAGATAAAAGATAATGAGGGAACAATTGAGGAATAAGAGGAACTCAATCCTTATGCTAAAATCCTCGATATAGAGGATGTGTTGCTAAGATGGTAGTATTATCAGGTTGTATAAGAAGAAGAAAATTTTGTCTGATCTGTCTCATTTTATAAAATAGGAGATGTATATAGTGATCACGAGGAGGGAAGTATAGCAATGTAAATAGTATGTGTAAGATATCTTGTACCCTTAACATATATTGGTATCATATTTTGATATAGTGAATAAAATATGCTAGTTCCATATTCTTGTGTTTATATTTCTTATGAGTCTTTCTTCCTTCAATGTTCCTATGATTTGCAAAATCTTTTCCTTGTCCTTGAACATGAATAATCATACCATCATAATTTATATACCTAAATTAGAATCGTTCTTGAGAAATGTGTATATTTAAATTTTTCAGGAAATGTCTAACCTAGACCAGTCTCATACTTCATCATCTCAAGGTCAGTCTGAACCATCCATTGGAGACATGTATCGATTGTTCCATCAAGTTCTGGAATCTAATAGCCATCATTCAAATGCGACTCAAGCTACTACTTCTACAGTATTAGAACAAATACGGATATCCACGAATTTAAAGGATGGAACAATAATGGATTTCAGAAACCTTAGGCCAACTAAGTTTAGTGGAACTGAGAGCCCAATGGAAGCTGGGTAGTGGATAAAAACCATCGAAGGACTATTAAAGGCTGCAAGAATTAATCCTAAAAAAATGGTATCCACGATCTATATCCAAGTGGAAGACGTTGCTGAACACTGTTGGAGTTTGAAACATCCGAAAGAATATAATAAAATGATCTCATGGGAAGAATTTAGAAGAAAATTTGAGGAACCATTCTTTCCTAAATTAGCAAGAATGGAGTTGGAGCAGCAGTTTATTCATCTAAAACAAGAAAAACTAATGGTAGATGAATATGCTGCAGAATTTGCCAGACTAAGTCATTTTTCTCCTTATATGGTGGATAATGAAGAAACAAAAATATCTAGATTTCTAGAAGGATTGGAAGATCAACTGAAAAGTAAGGTAGCATCATATCGATGCCAGACTTATTTTCAAGTGACATAAGCTGCAAGGGATTATGAGAGAATGTTAAAGGAAGAACAATTATCGAGCTTAGAAAAGGACTTTAGAAGTATGAGCCTCATTATCAAAAAATCAAGGGCAATGACCACCTAAACGTCCTCAGGTTCAAAAGTAAGAAGGAATACTTATTTGTAAATATTGTCTAAAGTCTAGACATGTGAAGAATAACTATAAAAAACTTAATGGACTATGTTTAAGGTATGGATCAGCAAATCACCAAGTTGATCAGTGCCCACAACAGTCAATAATGAGACCAATAATGAATATCCACAGCAAGGGCTACAACCAATACTTTAAGGGAATATCCCAAGACCGATATTTCAAGGTCATGGCTTTCGACCAATGATGCAAGCAACACCAACATCCCAAATCATGATGAATTTTGGTTATCAAAAACTACCCCTAGCATCCCAAGCCCACCAGTTTCATCAAACACAAAAGGCAAAACAATCTTACGTTGGAAAAAAGAAGAAACAAGGACAAGTACTTATGATGGATGTTGATGGAACACAAATTGTCGAAAAAATATTAACATGTGCCATTCTAAGTTTCAGCTTGTCTAGCATTAATGTTGTTTGATTCACGAGCAACAAATTCATTTATAGGTGCACCTCTACGTGGAATTGAATCTTAAATTTTACCTAAGACATTAAGAATTCTTATGGGTAATAGTATAGCAATAATTAGTTTAGCTTGTAGGGAATGACCAGTTACATATTCACTGATCAAGGCTAGTTACGCATTAGATTTTGTACAATTTTTATTTTTATTTAAATTTTGAGAATGAAATTTTTCTAAGGGCGGTAGATTGTCATAATTGCATATTGGAATATCCTATTCATAATTAAAGTTAGGACTTATATATATATATATACCTATATATATATATATATATATATATATATATATATATATATATATATATATATATAGGCTAAATGTATTTTATCTCCTAATTAAAAAAAGGGAAAAGAAAAAATCTCATTGGTCAAACTCACCTTGCCAACTCATGTGCCTAAGTAAGCAAAACCCATGTAGACAACATAACCCTTCACATGATTCAAACCAAATAAGCCCCAACTCCCCTCACATGGCGCACACGCATACCCCCTCATCTCCTCCTCATCCCTTTCTATCTTTCCCTCCTTCCTCCTCTCTTTCCTCCCTACATGAACTCCAACCCCCCCCCCACATACTTTCCATCACCATCCCCTCTCAACACAACCGCCTTACCGTGCCCGCACCCATACCCGGCGTTCGTTGGTCACCGCTGCACCAGCCTGCCACCACATGTAGCCTGCTGGTCGTACCCTATAGCTGCCACCTTTCGGTCCGGCCTACTCCTCCCTCTACTTCAAAACCTAGGTATAATACATTTCTTCCCGAATTTCTTATGATTAAACCCTAGGTCAAACTCTAGTGTGTGTGTGTGTGTGTGTGTGTGTGTGTGTGTGTGTGTGTGTGTGTGTATGGGTAAACGTGTCACGACCCGCACCCAGAATTTGGGCATGAGTCGTGTGTACGTCCAGCCTACGCCGCAGCATCGGCGGTAGAACGCTGTCTAGGTTTCAACAATATATATATATATCCTGTCAATAGTCTCAACTCCGCACGGAGGACAATGATAATAATCCACAGTTCTATCATATACTTAATCACAAGCTATAAGAAATAATGGCACGATGAGAATAGAAAAGAGTTCTATTAAAAACCAACCACAACAAGTCCAACTCAAATCTTGAGTCTAGATGACCTCACAAAGTCACAAAATAATAAATACAACTCAGTCTCAGTCTGAAACAATAAATACAGAAGAAATAATCTAAGTATTGGCAGGTAAGATCTCCTCTAGGGTAGGCAACTCCTCTGGGATTTCCGGAGTAAAATCTCCCTCTGAACCTGAGCTGTAATGAGTGGGGCACAAGTTCTCCAGGTCCTCTGAAAAATGTTATCCAGTCAGGATTGGAGCGAAGCACAAACACTAACAGCAGTTTCATTAAATTGACAAATCTATAAACCGTGTAAGAAATACAAGATGAGAATATATGCTGAAAATGTGAAGTACTGGAGAAAATGAATATAGGCAATAGAGCATCTAGCAATGAACAATAAATAGTGAATGCTAGAACAAGTGGACCTGAATAAAATAGACATCTAGCTAAGTGTTTGAAATATCAGTTTATTATGTGATCGGCTTGGGACTAGATCAGGCTGGTTATATATGATTAGCTATGATTCTTGTAGGTCAGGCTAACCATATGGTTAGCTATGATGCATGTAGTGGTCAGGCTAATCATATATAACAGCTATGATGCATGTAAATGGTCAGGCCGCACCCGACGTAAGAAGTGGGGTGAGCTATGATGCATGTAAATGTTTGGATATGATCACATAATCTACTAATAGTTCCCCATCCCCCAGCTAGCACGATGGATTCCAATCACGACTCCTCATGATGGGGATCTAGGGTGCTAACCCGTATATCCATAGTGTCGGAATCAAGTATGTAATACAACTAAATTATAGAAATAATCAACAATGAAAACTGTCAGAGAATGTACTCGCCTGTGGTCCTGAGCAAGGTGTGAGGATCGATGTCCAAAGTGGGATCACAATGACCTATTTGTGGAATATAAAAGTCAGAGACTGAATTAAAGGAATAACATGTTTAGTTAAATAAAAAATAAGGTTTCTAGGTCATGGCTCAGGCTATACTAGGTTAAACCCAAGGGTATAAGTGTACTAGGTTTTAATAGCTAAATGATAGGTTAGTTAGGCCCACTAGTCAAATTCTATATCATACTAAGGTATCTAGTATAATACTAGCTACTATTATATACTACATGTTATTTGTATATAACAACTCCTATATATATATAAATTCTAGTTTGTACCTTAATACAACCCTTAACACAAACCTATGTGAGTTCTCAAAACCTTGGCATATAAATACATGGCCCATTCCCTTACTCTCAATTGCTTGAACATCTAAACTCTTAACAAATTGCATAGATCCTAGATACTGATTAAATGAACCCTACACAGTGTCTCAGTTTGAAGTTGTTCAGACTTCAAAGTTGAATAAACCTAAGACAATTATGACTACTGGCAGGATCAAAAGGTAGGTCTTGAATATTATTCTCTGATACTCATGCACAGCCAAAAATCCTTATTTACTGAAACACCATGCAGCTAACCACAGTTCAATTTGAACTGTGCTATGTACAGTGACATCACTGCACAGATCTTTGATACTCCATCAACATTGATACTGCTACTGTGTAGCTACTGCACAGTGAGGCTTCTACTACAAGATCTACTACTGCTACTCTGATACTGAACTTTCACCCACACCTTATACTAATACATAATAACTCACTACTCCCTCACACACACAACACTCACTCACAGGTATTACTGATACACAGGCACTCTATCTACCAATTCTATTAACTATCACTCACACACACACACAGGTGACACTACTGACTCACTAACTTACTGATACACAGTATCAGCAAATCTATACACCCTATTCACAACCCCAAATCACACTGATAGATAACCTTAGACACTCTACACTCCCTGCTCACTTACTCACTGAAAATACTGATCATACACACTCAACACATAGGAAAACACACTGATAACTAAATCCTATGCACACACACATCAACACATAGGTAAACACTCTATTGTGACACAAGATATTAGGTTCTAGGATACACACTGGATACACTACACAGCATCAGTTCACTCACATACACATGTGTACACAGCACAGCACAGCACAGTTCACACATACATACATAGGTATCAACACAGAATTCTACACAGCTAAACTCTCACCTAACTGACACACATTGACACTGGGCATTTAGCACAGGGACACCCACACATATCTATACCCACTGCACCAACACACAGCTCACACACACACAGATACTTAACACATAGATACCTACAATATTGAGAAATTCCTCAGTAGACACACAGTTACATATCTCACTGAACTTAGGCTGCTATTGGGACACTCTGAGATACTGTCACAGCTAACACAGTATTCCATATTCATACAACACACACCCACTGCACAGAATTCTCCCCAACTACTGCTACTGCACACTGAACACCAACACATCCCAGAAAACTTGACTCTACACAGAGAACTACTCCCCACAGTATCACACATACTGAAACCTCACCTGGCTGTGCACAGGACCCCCAATGCAAACAGCACACACAGTCCAACTCTAAAACCCGACTGCTCACACTCTTCAAACAACCAACACCACCAAATACGCACGCATCCATGTATATATATTTATATACCATATATTAAAATAGGTTATATTGAATAGATTAGAAAGTTATTCCTTTGGTAACATTTCATCAAACATATGCAGTGCAAAAAATGAATTTACATACAAACCCATAAATCCTTAAATCAAAACCCTAAAAATTAAGATCAAATCTATATGTAAATGTGGAAATCTGCCTACATGTAAACCCTTAGGGCTAGGGTTCACGAAATTGGGGGAAACCAACGTTGGGGACACTTAAACCCTAATTTCTCCTAGGGCTTTAAGTAGGATCCCTAGAAATCGAGATCTACACAAAGGGGGTTTCCTAATGGGCAATAATCCACAGAAAACAGAATATAATTGAATAAAAATAAGGTTTTACCTAGGGAGATGGCTTCTTCAATGGAGGTTCTTCTTCTCCAAGGCTTCTTGACCCAAGCTCCTTGTTTCCCTTGCTTTGGAGGAGAAAGAGGGATCTCCTAGGTCTGGATTCCGAAATCTGGAGGTGGGGAAATGGTTTTCTTGATGGATGCTAGGGTTTCTCCTTTCTACATGAAGAATTGTTTTGAGGGAGGCTCCCTTTTATAATAAACTAGGTTTTAGGGTTTCAATGCATAGTTTTTAGGTTAAACCCCCCCCAGCTAGGTCATGAAGAACCTAATTAACTAGGGTTTAGTCATTTTAGGGTTTGAGGTCCAAACCTAAAGTTTGAATTCTAGGGTTTCACTAGAATTGGGTTTTCAACTAGGGTAAGCCATATTGACTTCTAGGGTTTGACCTAAACCAACACAACCAACAACAAATAAATAGTTTTAAAAACTCAGCAGATTAATTAAACACATAATTATTCCAAAGAGTGAAATTACCCAAATGCCCTTATCTGGAAATGTGGTAGTGACCAGTCTACCCTCCTAAAAGAAATTTTGTCCTCGAAATTGGACTGAACTAGAACAAGAATAAGATCAGAAAAGGAAATATACCTCAAGTCTAGAAGAGGTACGGGTATTGCTCACGTATTTCGTCCTCTCTCTCCCAGGTCGACTCCCCTGGAGAGTGATGTCTCCATGCAACACGAACCAAAGGAATAGTTTGGTTCCACAACACCTTCTCTCTACGGTCCAAGATCTCTATGGGCTGCTCAGGGTAGCTGAGCGTCGGACCAACCTCAATCTCCGAGTGGTCAAGTACGTGACTAGGGTCAGCCACGTACCGTCTCAGCTGCGACACGTGGAACACATCATGCACTCCCTCTAATGCAGGCGGCAAGTCCAGTCTATACGCCACTGCACCTACCCTCGCAAGAATACCAAAGGGTCCGATGTAGCGCGGGCTAAGCTTCCCGCCTCGACCAAAACGAATCGTGCCACGCGTCGAAGAAATCCGTAGGAATACTAGATCGCCAACCTAAAACAAAATAGTCTCAACACGCAGTCTAAACAAACAACACAAACCAGAAAAATAACAATCTATACCTGAAACTCAAGGGGTCTACGGTGGCTGTCGGCCCAATGTCGCTGTCTGTTCTGTGCCACTCACAGTCTGTCTCTGATGAGTTTCACCTTTTCTGCTGCATCCACGACCATTTCTGGTCCTAACAAGGCTCTCTCTCCAACGTCGTCCCAAGATAACGGTGTCCGACACCTCCATCCATAAAGAGCCTCAAATGGTGACATCTCGATGCTGGCCTGATAGCTGTTATTGTAAGCAAACTCTACCAGGTGCAGATGATCCTCCCAAGAACCTCCGAGATCTAGAACGCAAGTGCGTAGCATATCCTCGAGAGTCTGAATAGTCCTTTCAGACTGCCCGTCTGTTTGGGGGTGATATGCGGTACTGAACTTGAGCTGAGTGCCCAAGCTAGCCTGCAGACTCCTCCAGAAGTGGGAAGTGAAACGGCTATCCCGATCCGAGACGATGCTTACAGGAACTACATGAAGTCTAACGATCTGTCGCACGTACATCTCTGCTAGCCTCTCTGTCGATGTGCCCACCTTGAAAGGTAAGAAATGGACTGATTTGGTCAACCTGTCCACGATGACCCAAATCGCGTCCTTCCCTCCGGGAGAACATGGAAGCCCTGAAACAAAATCCATGGTCACGTGCTCCCACTTCCACTCTGGGATCGGTAAAGGTTGAAGCAACCCACCTGGCCTTTGCCGGTCTGCCTTTACCTGCTGGCACACTAGACACCGGGATACGAAGCGTGCTACCTCGTGCTTCATTCCATACCACCATACGTGCTCTCTCAAATCTCGATACATCTTGTTGGCACCGGGATGCATCGAGTACTGATAGCGGTGTGCCTCCTGTAAAACCTCCTCGTACATCTCCCCACTCGGCACACATATCCTCGTACCGTGCCGTAAGGAACCATCCTCTGCGATAGTAAAGTCGTCCGACAATCCTGCCCGAACATGTGCTCTGATACTCCTCAAAGCCTCATCATCATACTGCGCCGCTCTGATCCTGTCCATCAGCTCGGACTGTATCTGCAATCCCCACATCTAAATATCAGTACCGGGAACTAACACCTCAATCTCTAAGCTCTCCAAATCAGCCAACAAATGTCTATCTGTCGTCAAGTCATAGCCATCGGATACCTGCTCAAGGCATCGACGACTACGTTGGCCTTCCCTGGGTGGTACTGCAATAAGATGTTAAAGTCCTTCATCAACTCTAACCACCTCCTCTGCCTCATGTTCAGCTCCTTCTGTGTGAATACGTACTTCAAGCTCTTGTGGTCTATGAAGATCTCCACACGCTTTTCGTACAGGTAATGTTTTCACAGCTTTAGAGCGAAGATAACCGCTGCCAACTCCAAATCGTGGGTGGGGTAGTTCTCTTCATGAGGGCATAACTGCCTGGAAGCATAGGCAATTACCTTTCCGTGCTGCTGAAGAACACATCCCAGACCCTTTCTTGAAGCATCACTGTAGATGGTGAAACCACCTGTCCCTGCTGGCAACGTCAAAATTGGAGCTGTCGTCAACCTCTTCTTTAGCTCATCAAATGCAGCCTAGCACTCCTCCGTCCAGACAAAATCCACATCCTTCCTAGTCAATCTGGTTATTGGCGCTGCAATCCTGGAGAAGTCTTGTACAAACCTCCTGTAGTATCCTGCTAGCCCGAGAAAACTCCTGATCTCAGCTACCGAACTGGGGGTAGCCCACGACTTTACTGCCTCGATCTTCTGTGGGTTAACCGAGATTCTGTCACCCGATACCACATGCCCAAGAAATTCAACCTTGTCAAGGAAGAATTCACACTTAGAGAGTTTCCCGTACAGCTTCTTCCTCCTGAGAGTCTCTAAGACCAACCTCAGGTGCTCTCCGTGCTCCTCCGGGGTCTTGGAATACACAAGAATATCGTCGATGAACACTACCACGAACTTGTCAAGGTACTGGTGGAACACCTTGTTCATCAGGTTCATGAATACTGCCGGTGCATTGGTTAAACCAAATGGCATCACCATGAATTCAAACTGGCCGTATCTGGTCCGAAAAGCTGTCTTCGACGTGTCTTCTCTCTTCACCTTCACCTGGTGATAGTCTGACCTCAAATCTATCTTTGAAAACACCCTTGCCCCGCTCAACTGATCAAAAAGATCATCTATCCTCGGCAGCGGGTACTTGTTCTTGATAGTGAGGTTGTTCAAAGCTCTATAATCAATGCACATGCGCACCATGCCGTCCTTCTTCGGTACGAACAATATCGGAGCTCCCCATGGTGATGAACTGGATTTGATGAAGCCTTTGTCCTGCAGCTCCTCAACTTGCTTCTTCAGTTCTGCCAGCTCGCTGTTGTTGACTCTATAGACATATTGTGAAATAGGCTCCGCTCATGGAACCAAGTCTATAGAGAATTCAACATCTCTGTCTGGCGGCAAGCCTGGCAACTTCTCTGGAAATACATCCAGGAACTCCGCTATCAGAGGATGTGGCAACTCTTCTTCTTCCGCCCTGGCTCCGCAAAATGTGCTCCTGCTCTGTTCTGCTGCTCCTCTGACAACCTCAAACTCCGGCTTTCCTGGTGGTCTAAATAATACTCTGCCTCGATAACAATCTGTAGTAGCATGATGCCTACTCAACCAGTCCATTCCGAGTACAATATTATACCCCGGAAGTGGCATGACGAGTAAGCTCACGCTCAACTCTCGGCCTCCTACTAACACCCTCCGGTCCTTGCAGTGATCACGGACTAGGGTAATACCTCCACCAGTCATGATCTTGCAAGTCCTAGCTAATGGTTCTGTGTCTAAATGATGTCGAAGTGCATAAGATACAGACACAAAACTATAGGAAGCGCCAGAGTCGAATAAGGTAAATACGGGAATACAATCGAGAAGAACCGAACCTGTGATCAAGTCTCCTGCTGGCTCGATCTTCTCGACTGCCATGGCGTACGCTCGCCCCTGAGGTACACCTCTCTGCTGCTGGTGCTGGGCAAACTTCTGATGTTGCGGTGGAAGTGGTGCCCTCTGTTGTTGGCCTCCTGGTACGGCAGGTACCCTGTCTGGTCCTCTCTGGGCGACTGCTCCACCCTGACTTGGACGAATGGTAGGGCTTCCCTCAGCTGGTGTGTCATCGATCCGCAGGACAGACATGAGCCCAATCTTTTCCTGCAGATATCTCTAGTATGTCCTGTCTTCCCGCAGTACGCACACTGGATGGCGGGCTGAGTCTGCCTTTGTTGCTGATGCTGTACCTGCCCTCGAGCTGGTGTCTGGTGCTGCTGGTGCTGCTGCTGAAAGGGCCTCTGCTGCTGCTGATAGTGTGGACACTTTCCCGGTCCCGTACTACTGTTTGCTCCTCCGGAACTATCGCGTCCCCTCTTGGGCCTGAGGCCCAAGTCATCCTCGGCTATCTGGGCATCCATCAAAATGCCCTCGTAGGTAGCTGTGCGACGTCCCGACGTGCGAGACTTGATCTCCCTTGCCAGCCCCTTTCTGAACTTCCGGGCCCTGTCCCCCGGATCTCTAATCATCGATGGCGCAAAGCGGCTCAGGCGGCAAAACTCCGCGGCATACTCATCTACGGACGAGCTCCCCTGGGCTAAGTCATGGAACTGACTCTCCAAAGCTCCCAGGGCAACATCAGGAAAGAAATTCTCCTTGAAGAGCTCCTTGAAAGCTTCCCATGTGAGTCCCCTGTCAAGGAGTCTCGGCTCTGTGGGAAACCACGTCAAGGTGATGTCGAACATCTGGCTGCCGGCGGCCTCGATCTGAAGAGCCTCCGAAAGCTGCGCCAAGCGCAAGTTCCTCTCGATGTCCTCTAGCCAATCATCGGCGTAGAGTATCCCTTCTGTTCCCTTGAACTCCTGAGGCATCATCCTTTTGAAATCTATAATGGTGCCCGGCCTCTGGTGGTGCTGATCAGGACGCTGCTGCTGCTGAGTGACTCTCTCCACAGCCTAGAGAGCCACTTGATGAGCATTCTCCATGTTCACCCTCATCATCTCTGTCTGGGCCTGGTGTGCCTCAGCCTGTACCCTCTGGGCTTCTGCCGACGTCCTCTGGGCATCAACCATGCCCTGAATCAAAGCGAACATCTGTGCTCCATCGACGGGCACACCTCCTGGATGCTGAACTGGTGATGGTGGTGGTGGTGGTGGTGGTGGTGGAGGCGCCGTCGTAGCTATGGGGACCCTCTGAACAGGTGGTGGAGGACCTCCGAATGCTGCAGACACTCCCACATGTACTGAAGATGTAGGAGGTGCTACGGATGTCTGTCCGGCAAGGCGAGAGGTGGCAGACCTCTCTGACTCTGCTGCTCCGGTTCTCCGGGATCTGGTTCTCGGCGGCATCTTAAAGACAGATCAAAGAATTTAATCAAGGCAATAGACACGATATCATCAAAGAAGGACAGTAATTTCTAAAGGAAAAATCATTAAGAGTAGTATTATAAGAATCAGAATTCCTAATTGTGATTGAGCATATCCTCGGCCTAAATCCCTATTTCCTAAAACAGGCTCGTAGTAATACTCTAAGCGAGCACCACTACGATATTGCTCTAATGCGAATCTAGGACTCGACCTGCATGGGCCACCACTAAAAATGTGTCACGACCCGCACCCGGAATTTGGGCATGAGTCGTGTGTACGTCCAGCCTACGCCGCAGCATCGGCGGTAGAACGTTGTCTAGGTTTCAATAATATATATATATATATCCTGTCAATAGTCTCAACTCCGCACGGAGAACAATGATAATAATCCACAGTTCTATCATATACTCAATCACAAGCTATAAGAAATAATGGCACGATGAGAATAGAAAAGAGTTCTATTAAAAACCAACCACAACAAGTCCAACTCAAATCTTGAGTCTAGATGACCTCACAAAGTCATAAAATAATAAATACAACTCAGTCTCAGTCTGAAACAATAAATACAGAAGAAATAATCTAAGTATTGGTAGGTAAGATCTCCTCTAGGATAGGCAACTCCTCTGGGATTTCTGGAGTGAAATCTCCCTCTGAACCTGGGTCGTAATGAGTGGGGCACAAGTTCTCCAGGTCCTCTGAAAAATGTTATCCAGTCAGGATTGGAGCGAAGCACAAGCACTAACAGCAGTTTCATTAAATTGACAAAAACTATAAACAGTGTAAGAAATACAAGATGAGAATATATGCTGAAAATATGAAGTACTGGAGAAAATGAATATAGGCAATAGAGCATCTAGCAATGAACAATAAACAGTGAATGCTAGAACAAGTGGACCTGAATAAAATAGACATCTAGCTAAGTGTTTGAAATATCAGTTTATTATGTGATCGGCTTGGGACTAGATCAGGCTGGTTATATATGATTAGCTATGATTCTTGTAGGTCAGGCTAACCATATGGTTAGCTATGATGCATGTAGTGGTCAGGCTAATCATATATAACAGCTTGATGCATGTAAATGGTCAGGCCGCACCCGACGTGAGAAGTGGGGTGAGCTATGATGCATATAAATGTTTGGATATGATCACATAATCTACTAATAGTTCCCCATCCCCCAGCTAGCACGATGGATTCCAATCATGACTCCTCATGATGGGGATCTAGGGTGCTAACCCGTGTATCCATAGTGTCGGAATCAAGTATGTAATACAACTGAATTATAGAAATAATCAATAATAAAAACTATCAGAGAATGTACTCGCCTGTGGTCCTGAGCAAGGTGTGAGGATCGATGTCCAAAGTGGGATCACAATGACCTATTTGTGGAATATAAAAGTCAGAGACTGAATTAAAGGAATAACATGTTTAGTTAAATAAAAAATGAGGTTTCTAGGTCATGGCTCAGGCTATACTAGGTTAAACCCAAGGGTATAAGTGTACTAGGTTTTAATAGCTAAATGATAGGTTAGTTAGGCCCACTAGTCAAATTCTATATCATACTAAGGTATCTAGTATAATACTAGCTACTATTATATACTACATGTTATTTGTATATAACAACTCCTATATATATATAAATTCTAGTTTGTACCTTAATACAACCCTTAACACAAACCTATGTGAGTTCTCAAAACCTTGGCATATAAATACATGGCCCATTCCCTTACTCTCAATTGCTTGAACATCTAAACTCTTAACAAATTGCATAGATCCTAGATACTGATTAAATGAACCCTACACAGTGTCTCAGTTTGAAGTTGTTCAGACTTCAAAGTTGAATAAACCTAAGACAATTATGACTACTGGCAGGATCAAAAGGTAGGTCTTGAATATTGTTCTCTGATACTCATGCACAGCCAAAAATCCTTATTTACTGAAACACCATGCAGCTAACCACAGTTTAATTTGAACTGTGCTGTGTACAGTGACATCACTGCACAGATCTTTGATACTCCATCAACATTGATACTGCTACTGTGTAGCTACTGCACAGTGAGGCTTCTACTACAAGATCTACTATTGCTACTCTGATACTGAACTTTCACCCACACCTTATACTAATACATAATAACTCACTACTCCCGCACACACACAACACTCACTCACAGGTATTACTGATACACATGCACTCTATCTACCAATTCTATTAACTATCACTCACACACACACACAGGTGACACTACTGACTCACTAACTTACTGATACACAGTATCAGCAAATCTATACACCCTATTCACAACCCCAAATCATACTGATACATAACCTTAGACACTCTACACTCCCTGCTCACTTACTCACTGAAAATACTGATCACACACACTCAACACATAGGAAAACACACTGATAACTTAATCCTATGCACACACACATCAACACATAGGTAAACACTCTATTGTGACACAAGATATTAGGTTCTAGGATACACACTGGATACACTACACAGCATCAGTTAACTCACACACACATGTGCACACAGCACAGCACAGCACAGTTCACACATACACACATAGGTATCAACACAGAATTCTACACAGCTAAACTCTCACCTAACTGACACACATTGACACTGGGCATTTAGCACAGGGACACCCACACATATCTATACCCACTGCACCAACACACACACAGATACTTAACACATAGATACCTACAATATTGAGAAATTCCTCAGTAGACACACAGTTACATATCTCACTGAACTTAGGCTGCTATTGGGACACTCTGAGACACTGACACAGCTAACACAGTATTCCACATTCACACAACACACACCCACTGCACAGAATTCTCCCCAACTACTGCTACTGTACACTGAACACCAACACATCCCAGAAAACTCGACTCTACACAGAGAACTACTCCCCACAGTATCACACATACTGAAACCTCACATGGCTGTGCACAGGACCCCCAATGCACACAGCACACACAGTCCAACTCTAAAACCCGACTGCTCACACTCTTCAAACAACCAACACCACCAAATACGCACGCATCCATGTATATATATTTATATACCATACATTAAAATAGGTTATATTGAATAGATTAGAAAGTTATTCCCTTGGTAACATTTCATCAAACATATGCAGTACAGAAAATGAATTTACATACAAACCCATAAATCCTCAAATCAAAACCCTAAAAATCAAGATCAAATCTATATGTAAATGTGGAAATCTGCCTACATGTAAACCCTTAGGGCTAGGGTTCACAAAATTGGGGGAAACCAACGTTGGGGACACTTAAACCCTAATTTCACCTAGGGCTTTAAGTAGAATCCCTAGAAATCAAGATCTACACAAAAGGGGGTTTCCTAATGGGCAATAATCCACAGAAAACAGAATATAATTGAATAAAAATAGGGTTTTACCTAGGAAGATGGCTTCTTCAATGGAGGTTCTTCTTCTCCAAGGCTTCTTGACCCAAGCTCCTTGTTTCCCTTGCTTTGGAGGAGGAAGAGGGATCTCCTAGGTCTGGATTCCGAAATCTGGAGGTGGGGAAATGGTTTTCTTGATGGAGGCTAGGGTTTCTCCTTTCTACATGAAGAATGGTTTTGAGGGAGGCTCCCTTTTATAATAAACTAGGTTTTAGGGTTTCAATGCATAGTTTTTAGGTTAAGCCCCCCCCCCAGCTAGGTCATGAAGAACCTAATTAATTAGGATTTAGTCATTTTAGGGTTTGAGGTCCAAACCTAAAGTTTGAATTCTAGGGTTTTACTAGAATTGGGTTTTCAACTAGGGTTAGCCATACTGACTTCTAGGGTTTGACCTAAACCAACACAACCAACAACAAATAAATAGTTTTAAAAACTCAGTAGATTAATTGAACACATAATTATTCCAAATAGTGAAATTACCCAAATGCCCTTATCTGGAAATGTGGTAGTGACAAAACGGGATATGAGCCAAGCACATGTGGACCAATAGAAATAGATTCCTACATCCCATGTGCACTAGTACACTCCAGTCCTATTGGTCCACATGTGCATTGGCTCATGTAGGAATATGAGCCTATGGTTCATATCCCTTTTCTCATATATATATATATATATATATATATATATATATATATATATATATTAAATGCTTCGATTAGGGTATGATTTGGGAGGATATTTAGGAAATCAAGGAATCTATTTCAAGTTGGAATCAAAACAAGGCAAGTCCCCAAACTAATTTCTCCAATTTCTACTTTAAAATCTATCATTATTGATTCATAATATAGTTGAATTTTGAGTTTAAATTTTTATTTAGCATATGTATGGTAAATAAATGGAATTAGGATATATAAGTATGAATATAAAGGTTACAACACATATATAATTACATGAATACAAGGTATTTCTTAAATTGTTTCACCAATTTTTTTTGATTTTGATATGGTTATGTATATTTACATACATAGTTATAAAAATTATATGAGGATCTAAGGTCTAGTTTTATAGACGCAAGGTTATGACACGGGATATGAAATGATTATGATGTTTATTGTTGATGTATGGTAGGAATTACTTTAATTATTGAATTATATATATATATATATATATATATATATATATATATATATATATATATATATATTTCGAAAAGGCATATATAAAAATGAAAAGCATCCCCGAAGGGAATACAGACGGAGGTAACAAAGGATCTCAAAAACCCATCATCCGGCTACAAGGCCAGGACACTACCCGAAATCAAAACAAATGCCAAACACAACCATACGCCCCTATGCACAGGGCACTCACAACTTCTCCCATCCCGAAGAATACTATCTCATCATTTTACCTAGGGACTTCGTCTTGGAAGAAGATCTCATAGACATGATTAGCTGAGGAATTTTCTTATGATGGTTCTTCGTCTTGTTACAAGTTCTGACATGCCCCTTCCTACTTCTTGAGTCTTCCTTGTCATTTGGGGAGCTGACTCTAATGCCACAATCCGCAAGTAAATAGGCCCTGATAACTGCCCTAGAGGAGGAGTCACGGCCCTCCTTACTGAGTTGAGAATACTGATAACAGCTCTGGTCATGGATCCCAACCCTGCCATGCCTGAATCTTGCATAATAGGAACCTTTGACTCTCCCCACAAACCGAGGGGCCCAACCAGAGTAGAGTGAGAAATGACGATGGATTCTCCATCCGAATTCACCTTTCCGTCTGTATCAACCTTGTTCGCCCAACTGTGATGACCACCCGATCCTGACAATGGTGTTGTAGTACCTACAATGGAGGGGAAGTCCTCCAATCCCATACTGATGCAGGCTGGCAGCAAATCGAGATCAGGATGTGTATCCTCGATATGGTCGTTCACGGAATCCCTAATTCTTGAGGTATCGACCACCTTGACAAGCGAATCAAAAGGAATTTTAGGAGTAGGGCTCAGAAGGGGTATGTAAGCTGAGCCCTCAATCGCCAATGTTATATTTGCTGACATTGTAAGAGGCAAAATCTCTTCCTCGGAGATAGAGAAAACCTCAACCTTTGAAAGGATAAGATCCACAATCATCGAGATGCCAACAGCTTCAAACTCGGCCGCCGGGCCTCTATTGAGCTCTACCCTAAGAGGATGGTCAACCAATGCAGCAGATCCAGGGATGACCTGAGGACTGTCAATCCTGGGGGTGATGGAAGAAGAAGGATCTCCCGGGACCAAGTTTGCATCCCCCAACCTACCCTCAACCACATGCATCTCCAGATCTAAATGGGGGGCAATGTCCACCTTGCAGGGATTAGCCTCACAATAGATGTTGAAGTGACCAAGAAGATTGCAAAACCTGCAGAAGGCTGACATATCTTTAAAGTGACACGTCTGCAAATAGCTCATATTACTAGGGAGATTGACTCAGACTCTGGAGGGGAGGGGCGGGTAGAGGTCTACTTCCACAAAAATATGAGCGACCCTATGGCGCGTGAATCAAGAAGTAGCATTGTCAACCATAAGTGAAGAGAAAAAGGGACTGACCGGTTTGAAGAGGAAAGACTTGCCATAACGTTGGTGATGTAGGGACAAAAAACTCACCCACACTGTGGCAAGAGAATATTCTACAACAGGATCAAAATTGATTGTCCATCAAAAGACCCTCATATGGGCTTTAGTGATTAACCATGCCTTTCTAGACCATAGGTGGATGAAATCCTCCTCCAGCTAGGATAGGATGAGCATATATTTTTGGTCAACCACGCTGACCCGAATATACCCGATGAGGCAAAGTGCACGAACGCTTTACACACTACGTCGACCGGGGATCGCACAGAAGAGAATCTACAAATGAGGGCCAGCGAGAGTGGACAAAGAAGGCAATATTCCTCCTCCTCCGAAACAGATACGGCTGGCTCCCCCTCAAAAAATTTGCTGGCCAAGGTAAAATTCGTAGCTGAAGATAGCACATGAGTTCCCCCCCAAAATATCAGCAAAGGAACATAGGATGGAGTCTTCGGAGGGGCGCAATATAATGCCATGCACCCGTATGGTGCATTACGCTGAGTCAGATTGAAATGAGCCAAATGTTTTGTTATATTTTAATGAGTTAGATTTGGGAACAAGTATTAATTTGAGTTGGTTTAATATGCAGATCACCTACGGTGTTTAGTGAATCAGAGTAGCGCCTCACAACGGGCTGAGGTATGGAATTCTTGTATGGAATCAGTGTATTTGTTTGGAGCAAGTATAGAGATAGCAGGATTAGAGCGACAAGATCCGCAATAATCGAGATACCAACAGCTTCAAACTCAGCAGCCGAGCCTCTGTCGAGCTCTACCCAAAGAGGATGGTCAACCAATGCAGCGGATCTAGGGATGACCTGAGGACTGTCAATCCTGGGGGGTGATGGGAGGAGAAGGATATCCCGGAACCAAGTTTGCATCCCCTAACCTACCCTCAACCACAGGCATCTCCCGATCTAAATGGGGGGGCGATGTCCACCTTGCATGGATTAGCCTCACAATAGATGTTGAAGTGACCAAGAAGATTGCAAAACCTGCAGAAGGCCGACATAACATCGAAGTGACATGTCTGCCAATAGCTCATATTACCAGGGAGATTGACTCAGACTCTGGAGGGAAGGGGCGGGTAGAGGTCTACTTCCACAAAAATACAAGCGACCCTAAGGCGCATGAATCCAGAAGTAGCATTGTCAACCATGAGTAAAGAGAAAAAGGGACTGACCGATTTGAAGAGGAAAGACTTGCCAAAATATTGGTGATGTAAGGACAAAAAACTCACCCAAACTGTGGCAAAAGAAGATTCTTCAATAGGATCAAAATTGACTGTCCATCGAAAGACCCCCATCTGGGCTTTAGTGATTAACCATGCCTTCCTAGACCGCAGGTGGATGAAATCCCCCTCCAGCTGGGGAAGGATGAGCACATATTTTCGGTCAACCATGTTTAACCAAACATACTCGATGAGGCATTGTTGACCCAAACATACTCGATGAGGCAAAGTGCACGAACACTTTATGCACCACGTCGATAAGGGGCTGCACAGAAAAGAATTTGCAAATGAGGGCCAGCGAGATTAGACGAAGAAGGCAATATTCTTCCTCCTCCGAAACAGATACGACTGGCTCCCCCTCAAAAAATTTGCTGGCCAAGGTAAAATTCATAGCTGAAGAGAGCACATGTGCTCTCCCCCAGAACATCAGCAAAGAAACGTAGGATGGAGGCTTCGGAGGGGCGTAATATAATGCCACGCACCCGCATGGTGCATTACACTGAGTCAGATTTAAATAAGCCAAATGTTTGGTTATATTTCAATGAGTTAGATTTGGTAACAAGTATTGATTTGAGTTAGTTTTATGTGCAGATCACGTACGAAGTTCAGTGAATTAGAGTAGCACCTCACAACGGGCTGAGGTATGGGATTCTTGTATGGAATCAGTGTATTCGTTCGGAGCAAGTACAGAGATAGCAGGATTAGAGCGATAATGCTGTCTTCCTTAGTCTGATTGGGTCAGATGATTTGGAGAGCACGACATGCTCGCACGGTTATACCAATTGAGTAGATCGTGCTTCGTATCAGACCACAGATTCAAGGTATCGTCAAGGTAGAGTATCGATAGATTCAGACTTGGTGAGTGGGCTCTGTGCCTTCTCCTCTATTCCTTCATGCTTAATAAATGGATAACACCTTGATATCTTGAACACCTAGTTAGAATATTGGAAACATTGCGCTGTGGCGTGCATAGAGTGTGCATCATTTGGATGAATAGAACTTATAGATTTTATTTGAACTGTTTGGTTGGAAATTTGGAACACGGCCTCAGAGGCGGGGAGCGTACTATGCGCACGAGCATCAAGTTAAGACGCTTCGTCAAGCAAAGCATGCAGTTGTGGTTCAAAATTGGACAACTGTTGATAGGGTATGGTGTTATTGTAACACGAGACTTGGATCTTATTGGAGGGCATGGTTCCACCGAACCCGTAATGATATGTCATTGTGTCTTTGTGTGATGGGACCTTGGGTTATAAGCAAAACATGGAAAGAGATGGATAATTTGAGAACAATTATGGTGGATCAGATCAGACGGGGAGAGCATCATTTGGTGCGACGAGAAAGCATATTCCTTATCGTACCTATATTATCAGAGCATTGCATGGTCACGGATAACATGCATGCACAGGATTTGGTTTCCTCAAACGAGATAGGAACCAGGACCGTTCGGCCTAGGAGAAAATATCGATAACGTGCTTTGAAAGAATAAGTATTATGAACCTACTGTTGGGGCATGCTATCTTGGACAGACCAGGCAACTTACAATACTTGCAGTTTGAGACCATCAGGCGGACTTGCAACTCAGCGCTGGATCGGGTCAAAATGCCTCGGAATAGTCTAATATGGCTTGTCCAGTGACTACTTTCATATAGATTGGTGCATCGATTTGGAGAGTATCTTCGTTTGTTGTAGGCGTTGATAATATAGATGGTTTCTGGAACAGTTAATTGCATCGTATTTGTAGGACTTGAGTTGTTGTCTATCATTGGTTTTACTAGGCACATTGTGTTGTAACACACTTATAGGCTCACCTGATTTTGAGTATAACCTGTTGTATGCTTAATTACCTTTGTGTTAGAATTTAACATGCTAGCCTATTTACTGCTTTCAATACTTACATGTAGAACCCACTTTACTTCTTTTGTATAACATGCCATGAATGTCTTGGAATTGATCTAAGTAATAACTAAAAAGCTCACCATATAACTGCTTGCATTCACTGTTTACTTAGTGTTGGTTTAGGCGAGTGAGTTACCCCGCTCACCAGTACAACTATGTACTGACCTACGTTTGTGGGGCATATCTTTCTGGTACGCAGGTGTAGTGGTAGTGGCTCAGCTTGGATATACGGGACATGATGTATGGAACGTTAAGTACCTTTGTGGGCAAAAGCGAGAGCAAGAGTGTTGTAAGCCTTAATGGCATCTTCATTTGGACCCTTTGTAGTATTCACTATCCAAAATACTATATAAGAATAATAGTATTATATACTAGGGAAATTTTATTTTGAAATACCAAGTATAATTTATGATGATAATGTATAACACTAGGGTTTTATATTGCTCATAAAGACTTAAAATTTAGTTTAAAACCATAATTTTGATGTTTTAGAATTTTTAAATTTTTTTTGTAATTTTTGGATAATTAAAACATAAGAAATCTATTTTTTAGGGCTTCTAGAATTTTCTATGGGACCATACATGCATATTTTGCAACCACACATTTATTTTAGGCTTAGAATCCCTAAATATATTTTTTGTAAATTTATAGGATTTTTTTGAATTTATTTAGAATTTATTTAGAATTTATTTAAAATTAATTGGATAAGAAATCAAATAATAAATTAGTTTTAGATTTAATCAAATCCAAAACAAATTATTAAAATGAACTAAAACCCAAACAGTAACCGCCCAAGCGCGCGGGTCCCAGTTGTAAGCCAGTGATGTAAGCCTGCGGGACCCTCTTGTCGGTGACCACACTCGCGTGGGCGGGTCAGATCGCGGGTCTCTGAGCCGCGCTCGGATTCCTGAATCTAGTTGAGCTCGGAGTAAGCTGAGCCCTAACTCTAAAGCCGAGTCTGAGCCAGAGTGCCCGGAGCCATTGGATCTGGGCGAGAGCGCTCCAGATCCCGATATGTGTCAGTTCCTATCCCCTTAGCCGTGGCTCAGCTTCTATATATATTATAATCCTAGGATTTTATATTTAGTTCTGAGTTATTGAGGAGAGAGAGAGAGAGGTTAAGGAGTTTACCTTTAGAGTTCTTGATCTTCGTGAAGCCATTGCAAGTAGTTTCGGACTCCAAATGCATCCTCATTTCTTATGTTGGAACTGTCTCGAGGTATAGTTTATGAATATCTAATTTATTTTTATAAATTCTAAACCTATTTTTTCTAAAAAAATCATAGAGTGCTAGTTATCCAAAAATTGACATGCTTCGATGTTTTTGAGATTCCAGGAGATCTAGAACTCGTTTTCATGAACCATTTAAAGTTTTGGAAAGATAACACAAAAATATATAATATAAGAAATTTTTAGAATTTAATAGATTAAATTATTATTATGTTTAATTCATTAAACATAGGGGTAATCATTGAAACTCTGAAATTATGATTTGTTTGTCATATCGGCAACAACTTGTAACTGATTTAAGATTCGATGAGACCATCAATTCCAGCATTCTTGTAGCACTAAAATCTATTAGTTTACCTAATCAAAACTTAGGTTTATAATACCTTGATTTGTGTGCCACGAATCTTGAATTCTCAAACTAGATTTCTTTTGGGCCAAATATTTAGTTTAAAATTAATATCAGAATATAATAGAATTAAAAAGGATTTTATGATAATTTATTTTGAATTAAAATAAATTAATTAAGAAAATTAGTTAGACACTTTTTATGACTTTAGGTCTAACTTGTGTTAATTCATGCGACAGAGTTCATGGAATGATGTCATGGTTGGATAGCTGATAGACCGGAGTTTATATTATCCTCAACTTGTGATATCAATGCATCGGGAAAGTCAGACAAGTACTTTTTTAATGCTTTCATGTACAATTACCTTATATTGTCATATATTATCTATACATGCTACCTTTCGTGTCTTGATTGTTGCACACATGAGAGCTGAGTAACCTATTTATACTCTTGTTTAGTTTTTCTCATATATTGTTATTATGGCCTTGTTTTATACCGTTATCGTGATTATGTTATCATGACCGTGAGATATGGGAGTCGAGGGAAGTACAGTCATTTGGCACGTGGTTCTCCTTCTTGAGACGTACTTATGAACTTGAGAAGGTGTTATATATTATTATAGATCTGTGTGACGTGCAAACGTGATTAGGTGACCTTCTCAAGCACTCATAAGTAAATTCACGTGTTAGATATTGTGTTTCCAAAGACACATGAGTACACACATTATTTCTTCTTGAGTTCTATCAGTTTCCCTTACTAGTTACTATTGATATTAGTATTTCTTCTATCACTTGATTTACTAGCACGCACTGTCTAAGTTATTGCTGATCATATGGTTCTCATGTCTAGAATTTTACTGCTTTGTACACACACTATTTCTTCTTGAGTTCTATCGTTTCCCTTACTAGTTTTTATTGATATTAATATTTCTCCTATCACTTGATTTAACGTGCACTGTCTAAGTTACTGCTGATCATATAGTTCTCATATCTAGAGTTTTACTATATTATATTATATTTATATTGTATTGGCTTAGACTTGTACTTTGCTCCAATCCTGACTGGATATTTTGATAATTTTAGGCGGCGACATTTGTCCGAAGATCTACGGTAAGTACGTTGGTGTTGCAGCTGTCACCGATGTACCAAATTCATCTTTGGATGCGGAGTAGCATATTTTATTTCTTATTTTTTTGTATTATTCTTAGTTAGTAGGCTTAGTGGACTTTAGTTCTAGTTATATTTATTTCATTGACTGGGTTTGTTCCCGAGTACATCTTGAGTTGTAGTGGATATTTCTTTAAATAAATTATTGAGAAAATTAAGTTTATTTTCTTATCATGACTTAGTTGTGGATGATATGTGTATTTGTTACTTGTATGGTCCATTATTTATCATAGACAGCGTACTATTGTCGATACTGTGGTATAGGCTGGGGTTGGCCATGTACTCGTATCCCAAAAGTGGGAGCGGGACTTGACAAGTTAAATGGTGGCCCATGCAGGTCAGGCTTCGCATCTAATGCAATGTCATGGTTAGTACTTCAACTTAGTAGTACTAACTGTAAGCCTATGAATAGGATTAGATTTAAGAATTGAAGTAGAACATAGAGAAGATACATCATCCACAATTAGGATTCTCACCCTATCAATCTAACATCATCTCTAGTCATAGGGTTTTGTATGTGCATCTTGCTTGATTCCGTCCATAATTTCTTTCATATGTTTGCATCTACCATTCTAATAATGTCATTTCATTCCTTTCAGTTAGCCATAGTTGATACGAAGCATAGCACAAATTATAGGGGTAAGAGGGTAGCTGACCCATATGCCACCCTAGAACCTAATAGTCCCGAACGAGAGGATACCGAGTTTATACAGCCTTCACCTCAACCTCGTAGGAGAGCTAGAATGGAGGAGTTCCCAGCACCAGCCCAAAGAGTAGCAGTAGATGGAGCACAGATTCTTATTATACTCCGAGGCATGATTGAGACTCAACACATGCATGCAAATATCCTTGAGAGGAGCGTAAAAGAATGACGAGTCCGTATTGTTAATATTGAGGGTTTTTGTAAGATGAATTCACCTCCCTTTACCTGGTCAGAGAAGCCAATAGAACTTCTAATTGGCTAGTGGAGACGGAGACGTTATTAGAAGCATCGATCCGAGTTGCCCCCCCTCCCGAGAAGTGGATTAAGGCAGTCAAGTTGCAACTTAAAGACAATGTGCATCATTGGTGGGCTACACGAGAGAGACGATTAGGTACCAACGTGTCATAGAAAGAGTTTACTGATCTCTTCAATACTATGTTCTTCCCTATGACCGTTAGGAAGGAGTTGCGGGACCAATTTAGACACCTAGAGCAGGGAAGCATGACAGTAGATGAGTATGATGCCGAATTTAGTCGACTGAGTCATTTTGCTCCTAGGCGCATCCATATTAAGGTAGACAAGGCAGACAAATTTCATTCGGGATTGAACTATAAGTTGAAAAGTTTAACCGCATTAGTATATCCTACCTACTATACAACTATTCTAGACGCGACTAAGCGTCAAGAATCCATCTTGAAGAGGAAGCAAGCTGATAAAAAGAGGCCTTACCCCTCGTTAGATAAGGAACCTCAATGAGGAACAAAGCACACTAATACCCCTCAAAACAAATAACATGATAAGGTAGCATCAGCCCAACAAAATAGGCAGAGTAATCCATTGCCAGTTGTTTGTGGTATTAAATGAAAGAATGAAAATGTATTCAGGATGGGGTTTATACGAAACCTGCCTTCTTTGGTTTACAAACAAACTTGTACAATTTGATCCTATACGAGGATATGGGAGTATAATTTATTTAATCTGGGTAAATATTGCTATAGGTGTCTGATCTGCAGTCGATCACTTTAGCCCTTGGACCACACGATGTTGAAGAAGTGCCGTAGAAGACAGGAAGCAGCTTCGAAGGTTGCAAAAGAGGGTGGATGCACAATGCCAAAGTCGTCGATCCCTACTCTCTACCTGAGCTTCGGATTCTCTCTCTCTCTCTCTCTCTCTCTCTCTCTCTCTTGACCTCTGGTTCGATCTTTCTTGGAAGTTCGACCTTGGATCTGATATTGGTTTTCTTGACCAATTTTCTGACCTTCCAATCTTTCGACCTTCCAATCTTTCGACCTTTTTCCTCATTGATAGAGGTCTATATTTATAGAGTTTTAGTGACAGTAACCACTCCGTCGGTGTAGAAACCGAGGAGTGGAAAGTACAGTACCCTTTTATACAATGGTTAAAGTAACCAATACCTGCGTATAGATGATCCTTTGAATGAGCGTGTGACGCGGGTCCAACTAAGGGACAAAATGCGTATAATCGCTACGAAGATCACGGCATAGAAGCCACGTAGGTAGGTATCCATTGTGTAGAAGAGGTTGGCATAGAAGCCAAATGTCTGTCACCATGGCATAGAAGCCAAATAGTTATCAAACCGGCATAGAAGCCGAATAGGCGTAGAAGCCGAATAGGCGTAGAAGCCGAGTGGTCATAGAGGCCGAGCAGGCGTAGAAGCCGAATGGTCATAGAGGCCGAGCAGGCGTAGAAGCCGAATAGGCGTTGAAGCCGAGCAGGCGTAGAAGCCGAGTGGTCATAGAGACCGAGTAGGCGTAGGAGCTGGATGGGCGTAGAAGCCGCTGCGTACCATGCCAGAGTGCTGATGGGGACGTCTTAACCGGAATTACGGGTTTTGAAGATATAATCAAATCTCTTGCATTAAATATCGAGATTTGCCACCATCTTGTGCATTAAATGTGGAGGCGTGTCTTTGAAGATCTGCAGCCCCTTCTGCGCATCAGTCGTAGAGACGTGCCTTGAGAAGCTGTCACCGCTCTGTGCATTAGACGTAGAGACGTGCCTCGACCCCGTACGGAGTGCAGCTTTTGATGTGGCAGGCGGTTTGTCTACTGCAGAACGTAAAGAACTCGTGTCTACCTGTGTAAAACAAGGCAGTGTATCCCTTCGTGCTTGTAAAAGTAGTTTACGCCAAGGGGATGGCGGTATTTGACAGCCTGGGTCGCAGTGCTGGGCCATCATTATAGCCGTCGTCTGGGTAGTCGAGCCGTATCCCTTTGTCAGAAGTCCAGACGTCAGGTTCATTGCAGGATCTTCATTGCAGGGTCTGACAGGTTCACTTCGAAGAATACGAAGCGTCTCTTGTATACCTCAATGTTGCGTCTGAAAGAGGATGAGTTTTACGCCCTGGAGGCGATGAAGCACCCTGTTTACGCTGAAGCGGCTTGGACGTACTGCCTTACGTGGATGGTCCTTTGAGCTTTCATATTTCACGTTGCGTTTTAGGGAAAGAGCTCTGTTGCACGCTTGATGGCTCTGAAGGCCTCTGCTTACGCTGCTCTGCACCAATATGCCGCGTATAGTCATCTGGCGTATTTTTTATGCTTCTACACCATTCTATAACTTTTGTCAAAAGCCTGGGCATATAGCTACTGTGTGTAGGAAGAGACTGGGATATTGTTTACATTGTGGATCCCTCGACCATCAAATGAGAAGTTTTTCAAGACTTCCACCTTTTACAGGAGATCAGCGACCATCCCTTCCAACCTAAGAACAGATATTTGCTCAGCATCGTCAACAAAGAGAAGAACCACGTCATGACCAAGACCAAGCATTTGTGGCTGTAATTTAACCCTAATCATCTAGTGAGGGAGATAGAGGTAACTTGCCAGAAATCCTTGAATATCTTGTATAGCTATAGTTGCCTAATTATTTTGCATGTTCGTTAGTTAATTTTAGACTCTAGCTAGTTAAATCACCACTCTATAATTTACCCTAAGAATTATTGCTTAGATTACCTATAGGAATTGTTTGCATATACTTATATAATATAATTACTTGTATTGCTTGATTTTTTGGGACAAAAGTATTTTAAGGAGGGTAGTTTGTAGCATTCGCTATCAAAAATACCATATAAGAATAATAGTAGAATACACACTAGTATTTATTTTGTGGGAATTTTTATTTAGAAATACTAAGTATAATTTATGATGATAATGTGTAACACTAGGGTTTTATATAGATCATAAGGATAAAATTTAGCTGAAAATCATAATTTTGACGTTTTAGAATTCCTGGAAGTTTTCTATAATTTTAGGATAATTAAAACATAAGAAATCTATTTTCCTAGGGCTTCTAGAATTTATTGCGGGACCATGCATGCACATTTTGCTACCACACATTTATTTAGGTTTAGAATCCCTAAATATATTTTTTGTAAATTTATAGGATTATTTAAATTTATTTAGAATTTATTCGAAATTAATTGGATAAGAAATCAAATAATAAATCGGTTTTAGATTTAATCAAATCCAAAACAAATTATTAAAAACAAACTAAAACCCAAATAGTAACCGCCCAAGCACGCGGTTCCCAGTAGTCAGTCAGCGCTGTAAGCCTGCGGGACCCGCCTGTCGGTGATCGTACCCGTATGGGCGGGTCTCCAAGCTACGCTAGGATTCCTGAACCGAGCCGAGATCGGAGTAAGCCGAGCCCTGACTCTGAAGCCGAGTCTGATCCAGAGTTCCCGTAGCCATTGGATCTTGATGAGAGTGCTCCAGATCTCGACATGTATCATTTCCTATCCCCAGAGATGCTGCTCAGCTGCTATATATATATTATAATCGTAGGATTTAATATTTAGTTCCGAGTTATTGAGGAGAGAGAGAGAGAAAGAGAGAGAGAGAGATAAAGAAAGAGAGAGAGAGGTAGGTTAAGGAGCCTTTGCGAGTAACTCCGGACTCCAAACGTCCATTTCTTGCATTAGAACCGTCTCGAGGTATAGTTTTTGAATATCTAATTATTTTCATAAACTCTGAACCTATTTTTCTAAAAAATTCGTAGAGTGCTAGTTGTCCAAAAATTAATATATTTTGGTGTTTTTGAGATTTTGGAAGATCCATAACTCATTTTTATGAACCGTTTAAAGTTTCGGAATGCTAACACAAAAATATATAATATATGAATTTTCTAGAATTTAATAGATTAAATTATTATTCTATTTAATTCGTTAAACATAGGGGTAATTATTGAACCTCCGAAATTGTAATCTGTTTGCCGAATCGGTAATAACTTTTAACTGATTCAAGATTCGATGAAACCATCAATTCCATCATTCTTGTAGTGCTAAAATCTATCCGTTTACCAAATCAAATCTCATGTTCATATTGGTTGACTTTTTGGTCAACCAAATATCTCGATTTGCGTGCCACGAATCTTGAATTCGTAAACAAGATTAATTTAACATTAAAATCAAAATATAATAGGATTAAAAAGGATTTTATGATGATTTATTTTAGAATTAAAATAAATTAATTAAGAAAACTAGTTAGACACTTTTTATGCCTTTAAGTCTAACTTATGTTAATTCATGCAACGAGGTTCGTGGGATGATGTCATGGTTGGATAGCTGATAGACCAGAGTTTATATTGTATTCAACTTGTGATATCAATGCATCAGAAAAGTCAGGGAAGTACTTGTTTAATGCTTTTATTTGCAATTACTTTAAATTGTCGTATTTCATCTATACATGTTATCTTTCGTGTCTTGATTGTTGCACACATAAGAGATGAGTAACCTATTTATACTCTTGTTTAGTTTTTTTATATATTGTCATTATGACCTTGTTTAATACCATTATTATGCTCATGTTATCATGGCCGTGAGATGTGGGAGTCGGGGGAAGTACAATCATTTGGCACGTGGTTCTCCTTCATGAGATATGCTTATGAACTTGAGAAGATGTTATATATTATTATAAATTTGTGTAATGTACAAACATGATAAGGTGACCTTCTCAAGCAATCATAAGTAAATCCATGTGTTAGATATTGTGTTTCCAAAGACATATGAGAACACAAACTATTTCTTCTTGAGTTCTATTAGTTTCCCTTACTAGTTACTATTGATATTAGTATTTCTACTATCACATGATTTATAAGCGCTCACTGTCTAAGTTACTGCTTGTCACACCCTAGTCCCAAACTATACGGGACCAGGCCACGTGGCAATGGCCAGCTAATACGACTCTGAAGGATTTCCTAATTTAATAGACCCGACAAAGGGTACTACGCTGTCCTAATATTCTATCAAGTCCAATATGCTAACATGCAGCAGGTAAATATCTAAACTCATCCACATAATATAAATAAGGAGTGTTGAAATAAATACTGAAAATAAGTACGAGTCTGGATGTCATAATATAATACAAATAATTATGATGGGAACAAACCCACTGAATACAATGCTGAAATATGAGTATGGAAGGACAGATAAGAATACTAGACTAAAACATCGACTAGCTAGATAAAGATGCTCCAGTCCTAGGCGGAAGGCCTACTAGTGATTAGGGAAACTCCGAAGGTAACACCTCAAGCTCCTCCTCAGTCGTATACCTCGCCTCCTGTCCGGGCCCGTACACGGTCGGGTAGTACGTCTCGTCCAAATCTGGAAGGGGACTAGGTCCTCTCTGGGACGTAACAAGATACAAAAATATAAGCCGAATATAAATACTGAATAAGTAAGGGGGTGTACTAACCATCTAAGTAAATGCAATCTGAGGACATCCTTGGAACGTATGGGTAGGTGTAGGCATAACTTCCAACACTCCGGAGAGCATAGTATCTGCACATGTAACGTCCATCGTTCCGAAGAACGAAGTATCTGCATATATATACGTCCGTAACGCTCCGAAGAATGCAGTATCTGAATAAAGGGGGTCATTGGATCCGTGGCTCCTCTAGACACTACAGATACCAATATGTGTATCCCATATGCCTACCAGTTGTCCTTCCCGTCCAATGAAAATATACAAGTTGAATACATGACGTGCATACTACGTAACTAACATGCCAGGTCTCAAATAACTAGACTAACCAGACTACGCACTAAACCGTGTGCATATCGCACGCACCGATAGCTAGTCGGGTATGCCAACTCGTATCGCAACATGAGTTTGTTAATCGTGATGAGTGTAAGAAGTGTCAGGGTCTTGGAAGATATCAGAATATCTCCATAACAGTTGGTAAGTCTGCTAAAGACTAAGTCGATACACTACTCATCAACGCAATCATCGACTGCACCCGAGTCATTCTCGAACGCGTACAATTATAAATAATATTTGCAATAACATCTCATACAATATTTAATAACTTGAATTAAACAGTAAATAAGGCAAGGTATACTTTCCTAGATTCTCAAGCTGCGAATGCCAAAGTCCTGCTCCCGCAGCCTCGTCCGAATGATCCAACGATCCTATATATAATATAATATAATATAATAACAATAAGCCATTATACTAGTATATGCACAAAAATATATCTATACTGTACCTAGAAGCTAACGCAAGTAAGGGTTATAACCAGGTCAACTAGAAGGGTCGAGTGTGCAAGAGTCTAAAAATGCACAAGTGTCAAGTCCCTTTAAATGTGCATTTTCTCAAATATTACAACAATGGTCATAACTAAGGTTCATGTAAGTGGTAAGTTGTTCTCCAACACAAGTTTGATAGTGTTAATCCTCTAGGTCTCCATGCACAAGTATGTAAGATATCCTTAAATATTGTGCACAATAACTCAACTAGCTACTATGCTACTAGTAAGTGTTTATAACTCAAAATATCGTGTAACACTAATTATGTGTTCTAACTATTAGGTTAAGGTGTATACTTTACATATATAAAAATTATCATCACATCCTCTAAAATATAAACCATCACCTAATCCTCGTACACTTGCACACATCAATATCTCAATTTCTCATCTATTCTAGCATAGCACATTAGCATGGTGACATTGTAATCTCTCATTCTATACATACATTATAATACACTTTTATAATTAAGAATTTAATTTGTGGTGGTAATATTCACTCTCTAACACATGTCACTTTATATACAATAAATTAGTCTACGAACCTATATACAAACACAACTACGAGTGTCATACTAAACAACCTAGGTTATGCATGAATAATATCACTAAACATCATTCTAACTAAAATACATATTCTGAAATTTATTTGTAACATGGAGTTAATAGGGGTTTAGCAAGGGTTAACAAGTGTATAACTATGTTATATATCACAAGTTAACAATTAGGTTATATATATATATATATCAAGGTGTCAACTACATTTGTATATACATCATTTCCAACTTTCAAGAAGATGATGGTGATTAAGGAATGAAGTTCAAACTATGCATAAAGAAGAACAAATAGACAGTTGAAAAAAAGATGGAGCTTGAGAGGAAAGAGATGAAGTATACCTAAACTACAAAGTGCAAAGGGGGAAGAACTTGGATGCTCGGGCTAGGGGTGGTGGTTCAAGATGCTGGTGGCGGCTTAGGGGTGACGGTGGTGAGGGTGGCTGTCATGGTGGAAGTGATGGTGGTAAGGGTGGCAGAGTGATGGTGGTTGGAGGGTGTGTTGGAGAAGGAGGAGGTGAGGGTGGCTGTCGTGATGGAGGTGACGGTGGTGAGAGTGGCGATCACTGTGTTAGAGGAGGAGGAAGTCGGGAAGGTAATGGTGGTGGTGTTCGTGAATGGGAGGGTGGTCGTGGAGGTGATGAGGAGGTCGAGGATAGTGGGGGTGGTGGTCGACTACTAGGAAGGAAGGGAAGTGAAGAGAGAATGGTGATGGTGGTGGTATTTTTGATTATGAGGGAAGGTGATGGTGTGTTCGGCTGAAATTTTGAGGGGGGGGGGAGAGTGTATCAATGAAGGAAAGAGGGAGTAGGGAGCTTGGGAATTGGGGACGGCTACCTCCCCCTATTTTTAGGGATGTGGGAAGGATTTTTCATGAGAGAATGAGTAGTGGAATTGAGTTTAAATTTGAATGGAGGGTTGGGATTAAGTGTAAGTGTAAAGTGTTGCATAGTACCATACAAAAAGGAGAAAGAGCTTGGGGTGATCGGTTAAGACATGCAAGAGGCTTTCTTCATTTGGTTTACTCCAATAGGAGATTGCCACATAGCATTACATTTGCACTTAGGTCCCTAATTATTTGGGTATTTACAAATAAGGGTAAATAAGTATTTGCTAAGGGTAGAAGCCAAGTTTGGTGTGTTGTAGTGGAGAAAATTAGTGTGTGGTATTTTGTATAAACCATGAGGGTGTGAGTGGAGGTTTGAGTTGGTGTTGGGTCTAGTTTTGGGTTGGGTTGAGTCATTGCACCAATTTAGTTAAAATTAGTGTCAATGGTTTTCTTTAATTAATTGGAAATGCATATGATTTAAATTCGGTGGGACACAAGTATCATGGACGTAGTAGACTCAGAGTAGATTATTATCATAAATTTGGTTATGAGAAAATGGTCGAGGTTATGTCTCCAATTTTGATTGGAACGGGCAGAGATACAGAGTTGGATTTGTTTGGATTTAAATAAATAGATATTTGTAATAAATATTGTGCGACTAAAATGAAGCACAAGAAAGAATATTTATGAGTGACCCAAAGGTCAAATTGGAAGACTAGCACGTCAAGGTCAAGTGTGTAAAATTTGTTTGAAAGTAAAAGCTAGAGTAGCACTCCAAATATCGAAATAACGGCAAGGTGCACCAAGTGATACAAAATTTTGTACATTAATTTAAAATACCATGTTCTAATTCTAAATGGCTCCAAACTAATCCTAGTCTCTTTCTAAGCCAAGTAGACCTAAATTTGGTCGAGGAAGTTTACACTGCTGATCATATGGTTCTCATGTCTAGAGTTTACTTTTTTATATTGTATTTGTATTGTGTTGGCTTAGACTTGAACTTTGCTTCATTCATGACTGGATATGTTGACAGTTTTAGGTGACGATATTTGTCCGGAGATCTATGGTGAGTACGTTGGTGATGCAACTGTCACCGATGTACCAAATTCATCTTTAGATGTGAAGTATCATATTTTTATTATGTTTTTTGTATTATTCTTAGCTAGTAGGCTTAGTGGACTTTAGTTCTAGTTATATTTATTTCATTGAGCGAGTTTGTCCAATACATCTTGAGTTGTAATGGATATTTCTTTAAATAAATTATTGAGATAATTAAGTTTATTTTCTTGTCATAACTTAGTTATGGATGATATGAGTATTTTGTTACTTGTATGGACCATTGTTTATCATAGACAACATACTATCGTCAATTCTACGGTGTATGCTGGGCTTGGCCACGTACTCGTATCACAAAAGTGGGAGCGGGATGTGACACCCTTTGAGAGCTTCGCTCGTATACTCTGTTGTGATATTATTTGTAATAAGACTTGTCTTTCGCTGCAACTTGGTCATTTTGATGATAACCATGACGTTTGACGTTATTGTCTTGTGCGAGCGCAACTCCAGGCTCGTACTACATTACGTCTCGATGAGAACAATTATCTTACGGGAGCGTTGGCATGGTGATCTCACGTCCAGTGGGGACGATCAAACTTGTGAGAGATTGGGGCGTGACACACAATACCACCCCAGGAGAAGTTAGAGTATGAGGAATATTTGATGGTCCCCCCAAAGCATTGGGACAGGAGATTGCTCGCACCATAACTGAACTCTCCACAGGATAAAGAGGGGGACAAGAAGTAACAGCCACTTCTGTCAGAGAACGATCAAACAACCGTGGACAAAAATGTCTGGAGGAGAAAAATAAAGGGGATCCCCCCAAAGAGACTCCTGAATTGGCCGTCGGCCAAGAGAAGGGAGGAGGAAGAGCTGGACGGGAGGAAAGCCCCCCCCCCCACCCCGCCGTCGATGTTGTAGCACAACTGGCCGATGGAGAAACACGGTCAGCATCTGCAATCGAATGGTCCAAATAAAGGTCCACCACAGGATGAGCAAAGGGGGAGAAAGAGAGGGGGACTCCGAAGCACCGCCGCCTCCATGGGTCGACAAGGGTTGAACCCTAGAAGGGGGCGAGGAGCACTTTATGGCCGTTTGAGGATATATATATATATATATATATATATATATATATATATATATATATATATATATATATATATATATATATTCTTAGTAATTTCTAGAAACCATCCTAAATTTCATTAGGAAATAGATTCGGCCATTATAGCATATAGGGTATAATTCCTAAAATATCCTACATGGGAAATTTCTATATGATTTTGCATATACTACGTAAAACACTCAAAAGTATACTTTAGTTCATAATATTTTATATATTTTTATTTCTCTTTAGATTTAGAAATATGGTAAATCAAGTATGAATTACTACTACTAATGGTTAAAGCATATAAATTATGGATACCGGATATATAGAAGACCATAATATTGAATTTTGGAGTTGATATAGACCTAATTGGATTCCTAAGGTTAAAGTTTATAGGAGTTATGACACACACAACTTAGCTAGTAAGTTGTTTAAATTTTCTATACTTGAAAGTAAAAGAATGATCCATAAGAAATCTCTAGAAGCATTTACACAAAATATCTATCTAGGTTGATTTTGAAACCAAAGATTGAATCTAGATTTCGAGGATTTATAGTTCTATTCTTGTATGCAAATAACTTATCTTCATTTTGATATCTCAAATTGTTTCTAGATAGTAGCTTAGTTCTTATCCTATAATTATAGATTTTAGATTATTGGACTCACTAAAAATCGTACTTTGCTATTTTGTAGAAAGATATTGATTTAGAATTTCTTTTATAAAAAAATGGATGTCTATGTTATATTCCAAGGACCAATACCATACAAACGATTGCGTAATTTTAACTTTCATATAAGGACGTAAAACTTGGATTTGTATATCATCATGTTTCTAACTTATTTTGTTTATTTGGTATTGTTATAGTGCTTAAAAATTAATGGTGCAAAAATTTAGCAAGCTTGCCAAGGTAAGAAAAGTTTTTACTTAAATTTTGTGTATAATATATTTGCATGAGATTCCGATGTTGAGTTGTTCCACCGAAGGGGTCGACATACCCAGGGAATGCTAGGGAGGGTTGCTCCGGGTTTGAAATATACAAATTGTCAAAAAATTTGGAGGTCAAAATATTAAGGAGATCCTGCCAAAATTTTCAAGAATTTCGGGAGTAAACCAAATTTTTGAAATCCAAAAAATATCGTATAGTAGACCCAAAATTCTAGGATACTGTATTTAAATTAGTGATGGGCTATCGATAACTCTTAAATAAATATGTTTAGGGAACGAATAGTGAGAGTATAGGATGCGTAGGACACTGACACTAGTCACGCAAGCGATACCCATATTCAAGTTCCAGTATTTTTCTTCTCTATGCCAATTGGAGAAAATTATTTATTACCTGAATTTATATTCTCATATTACTCCAAGATTGAAGATGAGATACATACTTGAATTTTGAAATTTTGATGCATACTTGAATCCTAGAATTCTAGACAAGATACTTGCATATTGAGATTTAAGATGAGATACAGAGAATATCTAATAAGATAATGGAATATAAATTGTTTGTAGCTCTAGGTTAGAGCATTAGGAGGGGGGAGATCCTTGAATCCCACCTATAAAATTCCTGCAATATAATACAACAAAAATTGATCAATAGTTAGTTCCTTCTCAAGGCTTTGCGAAGTGAGTGTGTGAGGCTTAGCTCACTTACCTGCCCTGAATTCGTAACTATTTCGATTAAAAAGCTAGATTAGGTGAATCAAAATACAATTTTTCCACACATGATGTATGGGGCCAGACTCTAAGCACCATGCCACCCTGCCACAGCCTGATTCCTGGTCACCGGATTATTGCTGGAAAACTAAGCAAAGTGGAAATTCAAAGAGTTGTTCTCCAAGTTGCATAATCAAATAGAAAACTTGTTTGTGACTTTGGTAGTGAATTACGGTTGCATTGATTGATTTTATTAGACATTAAGAGATCACTATAATAGGATATATATAAATTCATATTTCAAATTTAGAGTTTAACTATACCAAACTCTTATCCAAGAGTAAGAAAATACCTTTCAATTATTCTACCGTTTATCATATCATATCTTCAGATCTTTTATCGTTCTTGATCGAGGACTTACATATCATTTTGACGACCTAGTATTGTTCACTAGGGAAAGTTGAGTTCCAGAAGAAATGCTGCCTCGATACAGCGTAGGCGAAGCTGAGGAGTGATCATCAACAACTTGAGAAAGCAACAACTTCATTTTGTAGATGGATAATCTATGTAAATTAATGGTTTTGATGTAATGACTAGTATAATTGTACTTTTACTACTTTATTTATAATAGTTATAGTTTATGGTAATGAAAGTGTTTTTAGTATGACTTGCATTTCCAAAATCTTACGGGCGACAATCACGAATATGGGTACTGGATATTCGTGTGTCGCGTAGCTTGAGAATGAGTTACGTACTCGGCTCACCATATTCCGAAAGTGGGGTATGACACGTCTTGTTAGTAAACATGACTCCCGTCGGACAACATGATATTGACAATCAAACTCTTGAACCTTATAGCCTAAGCCATGGGCTTAGAGGTTGGAGTCTCAATGAGAGCAATGCTTCGAGTAACAACAACCTCCAACCGAGGATATAATTATTCTGGTCGATCTAGGAAATAACTCATATCCCAAGCCAATATTCATCAGCAAAAGCTTAAGAGAAGATAAAAAACAAGCAATGATAACCTTGATCCGGGGGTACATCGATGTTTTTTCCTAGAGCTATGAGGATATGCCAGGTCTTGACCCTCAGATAGTTATGCACTGGCTGAACATTCATCTAGACACCAAACCTGTCAAACATCAATAATGTTGCTTTTGCCCCGATGTATAGGAGACAATTGATGCTAAAGTCAAAATATTGATTGCTTGCGGCTTCATGGAAGAATAACAATACCCCGATTAGATCGCTAATATTGTTCCAATTCTTAAAAGGAATAGAAAGTTTAGAGTCTGGATCAACTTTCATAATCGTATCATCACCTACCCAAAGGAAGAATTTCCACTCCCCATTATAGATGTCATGATTGATAGTATTTGTGGCTTTGAGTGAATATCTTTTATGGATGACTTCTTTGGATATAATCAGATTAAGATATTTTTTGACGATGAAAGGCACACATCATTTGGACCGTTGGGGGGCATATTTTCTATACGGTGATGCTATTTGGGTTAAAAAATGTCGGTACGACATATCGGCGAGATATGGGCGTATTTTTTGCAAATATTTACATAAACTGTTAAATGCTATGTAAAAATATTGTTGTTAAAAGTTGTCACAAAGATAACCATTTGAAGGATTTGAGAATGGTGTTTGAACTGATACATATACATCTTCTCAAGATAAAACCTAAAAATTTGTCACGTCCAGTCCCAAAATACGTAGGACTAGGAATACGTAAGCATGTCAACCGTATATATATAGAAACTCCAATATATGAAAACTATAACATATACGTACATTATATTATGAATAATAATTCACAAGTAGTATATAATTATCATAAGTCACAGGGTATAACTAAATCACATCTACAAAAATCATAAAGAAATAAATGATCAAAAATGTCAATGAACCAAATATGAACTAGTCGAGAAGAACTAATAGTTGGATGGAGACAAATCCACTACCAAACTAGAATATAAAAGTAAATATAAGTACATTATCTAATGATCAGAGAGGCTCGAAGGGAAGACTTCCTCGAAAGAGAACGAAGTTGCAAGTCCTGATCCGTGCTCCTACGAATAGTCATGATCGTCTCACCTGGAAAGGGACCCGATCCTCAGGGGGACGTAACAAGATACATAGAAGCATGCCAATAAAGTACTGAAAATAAACATCCAAAGGGTCGCATAACCGTCTATGTGAATGCACTTTGAGAACAACTTTCCAACACATGGGCTATCTGGCTAAAAATAGGATTGGCGTGACTTTCTCGGAGAATCAGGGGCCTAAAAAGCGTAACGTCTCTCGAAAGTCAGAGGCTGCCTGTAAATAATATAATATAAGGGTCATCTAACCACGCATCTCCGGTGGAGCGTACGGGTTATAAAAAAAAGTGTAAAGGAGCCCAAACGCCTTACTTATTGTTCTTCCCATCCCATGCTCTATTCGTATTACATCCATGACATGATGATACCTCTAATAACTTCTAAGTATTCTAGCATGCAAATTTATTAACAGTTATTCCCTATCGTACGTCCCATACGTACAGGTGGCCAACCCATTACGCAAGTCCGTATCCTACATGAGACCCACACTCGTGTAACAAATGTGTCGCGACCAATGAAACAAAATGATGCCTCCAAATTATGGGGTTGTCTCGTAAAACTAGGTCGACATGCATAATATAAATAAGTGACAAAGGACGATACAACCGTCGTTGCACCCAAGTTATTCTTGGACTCGCAGTTTATATAGCAAAATAAAATAAACATGAACAACAGAAATATACATCCTAATATGGAATATAAATAAACAACACAATGGCAAGGTATACTTGCCTGACAAGCAATCTGTGTAATGTAAACGTCTAGACGTCAAGCACAATAGATCAAGAACTACTGCCTTTGAATGAAAGTCTCCGAATTCTGAAATAAATATCACTAACATCTCCAAAATTAGCAAAACAGCTAGAAAATACTACCCTTTTATCCAATTTGGACATAGGGACAAAATGGTAATTTTAGGTCAAAGTGGGGTTCAAGTGTGGCCCACTTTGCACCAAAATACGTGCCTGGGGTAAAGATCTCTAAATAGGACAAATTATAGGTCAAACAAATCCTAAACGATGATACGAACTCAATAGTATGTCTAATTTTAGATTCTGGTAAGCTGATCACAAAATCGCTCGTCAAATCAATCCGTAGGACCCGCAAATAGGTAGTTCGGTCAACTGTCTCAAAATTATGTGAAACTTGGGTCACAGGACCATCATCATACTATGAATCCAATAAAGTAAGTTTTATCGCGTTCTGACGAGCGTATACAAAGGAGAGTGGTTATTTGCAAAAAGTCATGATACAGGAACTTTTCATGGATACGGGTTGATTCTGAAGCGCATACACGTCCGAATCAACTTCCACGAAAGTTTGCACGTTACAATATACCATATGTCCTTTTCAGTACAACTGGTATGCGGCGTGGTGGTCCTGTTTGGCGGGGCCCACTCTGTATCGCAAGATTTTATGGTTTTCAAAACTGGTTTTTGGTCTTTTTGAAATCATAATAATTTAACCAACAAAGCAAACTAATAAAAACTAAAAGAAGGTTAAAAATCTTGGTTATATTGTGAAGAAGTCCTTTTAATTAGATTTTGAAAATATTAAATGTGTTTGGTAAAAAATTGGACATGAACATGGGTGGTTGGATTAAATTTTTGAACTGTTTCGAACAATTTTTTGGCCAACTTTTCGTCGATTTTTTGATCAATCCGGGGCTCCAAAATTCGTTCAACTTGAAGGGATCCCTAGGAGGTTAGGTTGTGAGTGTATAAAAATAAACCATTCATAAAATGATACGACGATAGGGGAGTTAACTTACCATGAAGTTGGGGGCGTGGGGTTGCTACTGTTGCCTCTGTAGCCGCGGCAGCTGCTGCTGCGGCTGCTCGTTGGCTGGTCGTACGGCTGTAGCCTCGCACGGCGACGGTGGCGCTCAGGGGTTGCTCGAGAGGGAAGAGGAGAGTCTTAGGATTAGGATTTAGGTTTCGGATAAATAGGTAGTGTATATATAGATGAAGAGAGAGGGGCGACCACAAGTCCGCGGGGAGGGGGTGGGGGGTGGGAGTCTGCGGGTGTGTGAGTTTAGTTAGGAGTAGGAATAGTGTTTAGGTTTTGCATGGGAATAGATGAGGAGAAATCTGGGATAGGTTTGTTTAAAACCAAATTAAGTTTTGGATTTAGTTATTAGTGTATCTATATATACCCGCCCTCATGCACTTTCACATTTCTTGGGACCAGAACCGTAACGCAAGAGCCAATCCACTCTCACTTTCAATACGAAAAATGAATCCTGAAAGAGAGAATTTTTCGAGCGGGGAAGAAAGACGACCGAAGGGAGGTGCTCATGTTCGCTGAGTTATTTATAGGAAGGAAGACTGCCTTAGAATAGGGAATAGCTCGAAGCACAGGGAAGATATACACCTTTTAGTCCATATATATATATATATATATATATATATATATATATATCCCATAGAAAAATCTAAAATATATATAAAAATCAGGAAAATATAGATAATATATATTATTATTTTAATAAAAATAATTAATAATTAATAATTAATAATTATTAGAACAAATAGATAGTACAAATGTATATGCATGTATATAAAAATCAATAAAACCTAAAAGTTAAATTTTATAGGAAGATGCATTCAAAAACATAAAATATGAATAATTATAGAAACATTGCAACACTTTATTTATATCAGTAAATATTACAAAAAATTAATTTTCTAATTAACAATATATATATATATATATATATATATATATATATATATATATATATATATATATATATATATAAGATGTTTGTATAAAATTCAAATATTTATATATGCACATGTAATAAATTCTAAAAGCATTTATAATATTAAACAAGAGATAAATAGTAGTAAAAAACATTTTTGGAAAAATAATTTCAAATAAGTATTTTGTAATTAAATAAATCAAGAAATTTATTTCCTAAATAACTAAAAGAATACTCTAAGGTAATTCAATATTTGAATAAATAAAAATACTTAAAATACAAAATAAAATTAGGGGAGTTTTGGTCACGGGTAGGATTAGGATTTGGTGTTTCCTAATTAGGATTTGGTGTTTCCTAATTAGGTTTTTAGTAATCAATTGGTCAATCTTATCCAATAGTAATAATAATGAAGATTTAATTAGGATTCTAAAGGGATAATGATAATGGCAAATAATAATATACAAATCTCACAAAAGAAAAATTGTATAAAATATTATGGAGAATTATGTGATGCTAATTGTAGGAAGTTGGGATTAAAAAATTACCATAAATTAATCATATATACATAAATATATAAGTATTAAAAGTAAGGACTACAATTGTTACTCTAGTGCTATGCTAATGCTAAACGATCAAATTTTGTGCGACGGGAAGATCCTACGGGTACTGTCTCCTGTGTAGGCTACTTCATACGAAGGGCAATACAGATTTTGGGGCCATCCTATATCATTAATGTCCAAGCTATGGTGTAGTATAATAACAAAATCAATTAAGCTTTAATTGATTTAAAATAATCTAAAATAAATATAATAAATATAAAATATACACAAAATATCTATTATTGGGTGAGGGGTTTACAATCTACCCAACTTACAAGAATTTTGTCCTCAAAATTAAAAATAAGGCACAGTTCCAAAAATAAGTGGAGGCAATACGGTATAAATAAGTTGAGTATAGAATATTATACCTCAATCTTGAAAAGGGGAAGATGTAACTCATATATTAAATTTTAAGGGTCAGTTTGATCTACCTAAAATAAGGTAAAATGGCATGAATAGATTTTGTATAAGGAGAACTTGCACAAAGGACCGAGGATACGAAGGATACGGCAGATGAGATGAGTAACCTAAGAGAGCAAGGTGTTGATAGGAAAGAAAATACTACTACTACTACTACTACTACTACTACTACTACTACTACTACTACTGCTGCTGCTACTCGTGTCACCTACTAGTTTTGCGGGTATGTCACCTAGTAAAAAAAATTAAACTATCTTTATGGATGCTAACCCACTATATATTCAATTCAACATTGATCTATACTCCTAAAATTTTGTGTCACAATGGGGCACATATTTAGTACTATTCGTGTGTCAACTTCCATCAACCACGAGTGTGCACCTTTCTAAAATAGGGGAAGATGAAAACAATAATAAATATTTCAAGGAAGACGTGATCGAATACAAATACGGTGTTCAAGGGCGATTGAAGAATTCAAAAAAGAGTTATCAGGGCAGTTGCAGATGAGATCCTATTTTGGTAAATTTATATTCGCATTCTCATATCAGAATATTTATGTACCTAATATGATATGCTCTGACCTGTCTAGAGGGCAAATATATTCGTCTAACAAGCTAAGTCAACTATATCTCAATCCACGTAAGGAGTCATGCGAAGAGCGAACCAAGTGTACTATGGTTGTACAAACCATAATACACTAATTCTGATTTAGATAATGTATTAATGTGGGCCCCCACTAACACGTATCATGAACAAGCTCGATAAAGAATAAGCTTACAAATTTAGGCTATAATAGCTGTATAAGTCAAGATAGTAAAAAATAAATATGTGAGATTATGATGGATGAAAATATAATAATTTAGTTCATCAAGAATCTAAGCCTCGTACGATATTTGTGCCTCTAAAGTTGCCATTCTAGCTTCTTGTCTAAGTCTCTGGTCTACCAAATTAGGGTATGGGCCTCTAAGTTCTACAGTCTGGATAAACATGATCGTCTTATGCTAGCATATAGCTAGTGTTATTCAACTATACTTCATTAATGGGTCATAAGGACTATGGGATGCCTAGGTTGTGAAAGATACTACCCAACTTACAAGAATTATCACGACCCGCACCCGAATATTCGGGCACGAGTACGTGGTCACGCCCAACCTACGCCATAGAATCGGCCGTAGAACGCTATCTGGGTCATTTCTAACTATCTAACATCTCAATAATGTAATATGGTACCTGTCAAACATATCAACTCCAAACGGAGGAGCAATATGGTATCTCACAAGTATAACTAATCTCAATCACAAAACAAACTAAGAAAGAATAATGCACGAATAGAATAGCGAAGGAAAGAATAAATATACAACCCACAATCTAAAATAATATACAAGATATGAATCCACCAAAAGAATAGTCTAATACAATCCAATAAAAATATAATCTAGACCTCCTCAGGCTCTGCAACTAAGTCCTCCTGGTCAACAGGAGTATCCTCTATAGGTACGCCATCCTGCGGCCCGTAGAATATGGGACACTGCTCTAAAAGCCAGTCATCTAGAAAATATATCCAGTCAGGATTGGAGCGAAGTACATACCTCTGAAAGTAGTTTCAATAGCATAATCAAGCATATAAACAGATAATAGAAATAAAATACAGGATCACTAAATATATGAATGAATGAACAAGATATATAGGTAATGTACGAGAATATAGATCAACAATATGAATATCATAATAATAAAATACTGCAATCTAAACTAACTAATGTGCCTCAGAATACAAGTCCATTATGTGATCGGGTTGGGTGAACATGATCAGGTAAGACGATTACAAGTGAGGTATGTAACCAGAATATACACGATGTAACAATGGGGCTTTGATCACATAATCAACCCCTACTCTCCCACCCCCAACTAATACCGATGGATCCAATCACAACACGCTACGAACACGAAATATAACCACTGAACACGAGCAGTGGGTGTACACGAATATCATAACCACCAAACACGAGCGGTGGGTGTACACGAATAAGCACACTGAATACGAGCAGTGTGTGAACATAAAATATAATCAATATCCAATATATACGATTAGATACAATGTACACGAGTACCCGCTAAACACAGTAGGGGATAACATCACCTGACGGGATCCATATAGTACAAGTCCGTGAAATTACTGTGTCAGGATCAATGTATACAATTCTAGAACATGCATATATACAATATTAGGAATTAAAAACTATCAGAGAAATGTACTCGCCTGAAGTCATGAGCAAAATGTGTCTCTCGATGCCCAAGCTAGTGTCACACAACCTATATATGGTACGTTGCATCAATACAAGGTTCAAGAATGAAAATAAGTGAAGTTAATGCAATTCTAGGTAGATACGCCATTTTTAAATTAAACCAATAAAATCTAGGTTGCAAGAGTCTAATGTTAAGTCACTAAGTTGATACATTATGAAACTATGCCATGCTAGCTAAGTTATGATACAACAAGGCACTCAAAGAGCCGTAACCCAAGATACGTAAGTTTCGAATATGAAAATAGTATTTTATATATATATTCAAGTCAAATATTATAATATTAAAACAAATTAATTGAAATAAGATACCTTGGCCTTGCACCAATGCGTATCATACCTATCTCAATACCCAAACTCAATACCTTGGGTATCGACCCAATACCTTGGTAACCCAAGGCAACTCAACACTAATCATAACTAATACATATCTAATCCATATAACTAACTACTATAAATTAACAACTAATACAATTATACATATATATGTATCCATACTAACATAGATAGATATGAATAGCTAATACAGATATAAATACCTCAATACTAGCTATATAAAGTATCTAAATTACTAACATATACATCCTAGTACATATAGTTACTTTAGCTAAACATTAACCTAAACAAGTGTATAACTAGATAACTATTGAACTACTCCAACTGTTAGCTATTTACTAACTAAACTGATACACTAGACTTCCTAAACCAAAATTCCTAACTAACTGATACTCTTAAGTATTCTAATAAACCAACTAACCACTCACTCCAAGCTAAACCAAAAACTCATAAAACCATAACCCAACTTAACCATTACCCAACTCACTGATACTACACAGTATTGTACACATGTCATCCCCTGTACGAGCTCTGCAGCTCTGGGCAGTTGCTGAATTGATGCAGTTCTTTATATAGCTTGTTGTGCAGCAAGCTGCTACTACCAATGCTCGATGCCCCCAGCTGTTCTCAAAGTTGTTGTAGAAATTGGGCATACTGATGGCTTGATCCCCCTCTCATAACCCAGCTCACTCCAACTGCCACACTGCTGTGCCCTCGAGGCGATAAACTATGCAACTTCTCTGCACAGTTGTTGTACTGATTTTAATGTGAATTCTACTGTACAGTGACTGCTAACCCCTTTGCTGATACTGCTCTCTTCATACGCTAGATTGCACAGCAACTTACAGCTTCTCTGTTTCACTGATACTGTGGCTGCTGCTATCTCACACTCAAGCACACACAGGCACATACTTATACACAAACACAAACCTACACACTAAAATAGCTAGCTATACATCTATATATATATATAAACTCAAACACATATATAGGTGCATATATATATAAGTACACATATATGTACATATAGATATAGATATATACATAACTATAAACACTAACATATGCACACATAGACACACAGATATATCCAAACACAAATTACACTATTATATACCTTATATATTACATAGATAGCATATATATATATATATATATAGTAAAAGGGACCAAACAACAAACACGTGTGGTGCACCGCACCAGTATCATATTTTCTCTATGATATGCTTGTGATATGGCTCTAACACACAACCAAACACATCCCGGAGGACATGAAAAAGTCTAATACATTAATTATGAATAATACGTATAGTAATTAGAGTAACTATGTGTCTGTGTCATAATGTGATATGGACAAGGCCCTGTATCGAAGGAAAACCCCAAAAATTAACCTATTTCATCAAATTGACGAGATACGACTATACGTATCAATTATGGACACGACACTAGTCAAAAACAAGCAATCATATGTCATTTAGATCTATTAGACCCAATAACAACCACTATATATGCCAATCTCAAAATTCTCCCAAAATTGACACTCAATTGGATATAACTTTCATCGTAGGTCTCCGATGAACCTAAAACTAATTTCTATGGGTAGCATATGCATGTGAGTTGGTTTTACATGATTAAATCTCAGATCTAGAGTCTATTATAAAGGAGAAAACTGAATTATACCTATTGGGAGATGGATTCCCAATAAAAGTCCCTAATTACCAAATAGCTCCTCTCCTTGTAGATCTTGGCCTCCTCCTCCTTGCTCCTTGCTTCCTTCTTGTAGATCCTTGATGTAGAAGACTCAATAAAGAATTTAGAAAGATATTGGTGAAGAATTGGTGGAGAATTGAAGAGAGAATGAAGGGAATTTGGAAAAGAAAAAAATATAGATCTAGAATTTGGGAATTTGGTGAAGTAAAATGAGCACTCTCTCTCTCTTCCTTGTGGATGGCCATGTAACCCCTCTCCAAGCAATATAAAAAGTCACAAATACCCCTTGGGGCCTCTCATAAAGAAATTAATTAGGGAGGGAAGGTTCTAGTCTAATAGTTTCACTAATTAATCCAACCTCCTAATCTATAGGCCTAATTCATGGGCTAAATCTAACTCAATCTAAAAGTTGGTTCATACATTATAATAGATGGGTTAGGTCCACAACACAAGTCTAAAATAAATTTACAACTAGCAAATAATAGTTAATGCAATAATTAAATAATCATGCATGCACAAATGTTAAATACAATAATCCTAAATTAGATAATTAACCATGTCAATTACCAAACTACCCTTGAGTAAAAAAGTGAGGGGGACAATCCTACCCACCTTAGAAAAAAAAATTCTCGAAATTAAGGAAGAAACTATCTACCAAAAGCAATAATACAATGCAAGAAAGAATTATACCTCACGGCTCGAACATATATGGATATCGCTCGCGCATCTCGTTCTCTCGCTCCTAGATACTCTTTCCTGGCGAGTGATGTCTCCATGTGACACGCACTAAAGGAATCATCTGGTTTCTCAGCACCTTCTCTCTCCTTTCCAGAATCTTCATTGGCTGCTCTGGATAGCTAAGAATAGGGCCCAACTCTATCTCCGAGTGAACCAACACTTCGATGGTAGGTTCAAAGCAAGAAACTCAGTAAAAATGTACCTTTTCCCAGGAATGTTTGACGTAAATCAGTGTATCAAGATGTTAATCTGAGATCTTATTTCAGTTCGATACGTCCACCTACGAGACTCACCTTTGGCTTTCGTCTCGGTAGGTGTATTATTTTATATTTTCCCAAAATGACATTCATTCATTTCTTTCTTCCCCGTCGACCACTACGATGGAAACGACGCGAAAAATCAAGACCCAGAAAGGAGAAGGGCCGGTCGGGTGGAACCAATTCAAGTAAGGAATCTTAGCCCGGCCGAGTTTAACTTCCTCTACGAAAGTAGGCCTTTGCCTTCTAGTCGGACCATAAAGGTCTTCAACCCTGCCTTTAACATCGAAGGGGGCATACTCTCGAATGAGAAGGTCCATAGAAGCTTGAAGGCCTATAAGTCGATTTACTTTAGGGGGACTCTATCCCGTCACTTCTAGGTAAGGTAACCGGGCGAGGGGCTTCAGCGACCAGTCTTTTCCTCGAAGCTGACCTTGTCCAAAAATGCCTCTTCTTGGTCCAGTTAGAGCTAGAAGCACGGTTTGTACTCTATTAATTTCTTATTCCCTCTAGTCGGGTGGGCGTCGACCGTTCTTTCGGCCGGATCCCCCTAAAAACCGTACGTGTGGGTCTCCTCGCATGCGGCTCATACAATTCGAGGTGGCCCAGTCCAGCATTCGCAAGAAAATCCTTTTTCAATAGATCAGGATTTGCAAAAATAGATATTAGAATTTTACTAGGTGTGATTGAGTAAACTCTCAGCCTAAATCTTGTTTCCTAAGACAGGCTCATTGCGGTACTCTAGACGGACACCACTACGATATCTATTTAGATTGTGAATCTAGACCTTCACGGGACACCACTAAAAATGTGTCACAACCCACACAAGGATATTCGGGCACGAGTACGTGGTTACGCCCAACTTACGCCACAGAATCGGCCGTAGAACGCTATCTGGGTTATTTTTAACTATCTAACATCTCAATAATGTAATATGGTACCTGTCAAACATTTCAACTCCAAACAGAGAAGCAATATGGTATCTCACAAGTATAACTAATCTCAATCACAAAACAAACTAAGAAAGAATAATGCACAATAGAATAGCGAAGGAAAGAATAAATATACAACCCACAATCTAAAATAATATACAAGATATGAATCCACCAAAAGAATAGTCTAATACAATCCAATAAAAATATAATCTAGACCTCCACAGGCTCTGCAACTAAGTCCTCCTGGTCAATAGGAGTATCCTTTATAGGTACGCCATCCTGCGGCGCGTAGAATATGGGACACTGCTCTAAAAGCCAGTCATCTAGAAAATATATCCAGTCAAAATTAGAGCGAAGTACGTACCTCTGAAAGTAGTTTCAATAACATAATCAAGCATATAAACAGATAATAGAAATGAAATACAGGATCACTAAATATATGAATAAATAAACAAGATATACAGGTAATGTACGAGAATATAGATCAATAATATGAATATCACAATATGATGAAATAACTGTAATCTAAACTAACTAATGTGCCTCAGAATACAAGTTTATTATATGATCAGGTTGGGTGAACATGATCAGGTAAGATGATTACAAGTGAGGTATGTAACCAGAATGTATATGATGTAACAATGGGGCTTTGATCACATAGTCAACTCCTATTCTCCCACCCCCAACTAATACCGGTGGATCCAATCACGACACGCTACGAACACAAAATATAACCACTAAACACGAGCAGTGGATGTACACGAATATCATAACCATCGAACATGAGCAGTGGGTGTACACGAATAAGCACATTGAACACTAGCAGTGTGTGAACACAAAATATAATCAATACCCAATATACACGATGAGATATAATGTACACGAGTACCCGCTGAACATGGTAGGGGATAACATCTTCTGACGGGATCTATATAGTACCAGTCCATGAAATCACTATGTCAGGATCAATGTATAAAATTCTAGAACATGTATATATACAATATTATGAATTAAAAACTATCAGAGAAATGTACTCGCCTGAAGTCCTGAGCAAGGTGTCTCTTGATGCCCAAGCTGGTGTCACACAACCTATATGTGGTACGTTGCATCAATACAAGGTTCAAAAATGAAAATAAGTGAAGTTGATGCAATTCTAGGTTGATACGCCATTTCTAAGTCAAACCAATAAAATCTAGGTTACAAGAGTCTAATGCTAAATCACTAAGTTGGTACATTATGAAACTATGCTATGATAGCTAAGTTATGATACAACAAGGCACTCAAAAAGCCATATCCCAAGATACGCAAGTTTCGAATATAAAAATGGTATTATATATATATATATATATATATATATATATATATTCAGGTCAAATATTATAATATTAAAATAAATTAATTGAAATATGATACCTTGGTCTTGCACCAATGCGTATCGCACCTATCTCGATACCCAAACTCAATACCTTGGGTATCGACCCAATACCTTGGTACAACCTTGGTATCCCAAGGCAACTCAACACTAATCATTACTAATACATATCTAATCCATATAAGTAACTACTATAAATTAACAACTAATACAATTATAGATATATATGTATCCATACTAACTTACATAGATAGGAATAACTAATATAGATATAAATACCTCAATACTAGCTATATAAAGTATCTAAATTACTAACATATACAACCTAGTACATATAGTTACTTTAGCTAAACATTAACCTAAACAAGTGTATAACTAGATAACTATTGAACTACTCCAACAGTTAGCTATTTACTAACTAAACAGATACACTAGACTTCCTAAACCAAAAATCCCTAAGTAACTAATACTCTTAAGTATTCTATCTAAACCAACTGACCACTCACTCCAAGCTAAACCAAAAACTCATAAAACCATAACCCAACTGAACCATTACCCAACTCACTGATACTACACAGTACTGTATACATGCCACCCCCTGCACGAGCTCTGCAGCTCTGGGCAGTTGCTGAATTGATACAGTTTTTCATATAGCTTATTGTGCAGCAAGCTGCTACTGCCAATGCTCGATGCCCCCAGCTGTTCTCAGAGTTGCTACAGAAAATGGGCACACTGATGGCTTGATCCCCCTCTCATAACCCAGCTCACTCCAACTGCCACAATGTTGTGCCCTCGAGGCAATGAACTGTGCAGCTCCTCTGCACAGTTGCTGCACTGATTTTACTGTGCATTCTTCTGCACAGTGACTGCTAACCCCTTTGCTGATACTACTCTCTTCATACGCTGGATTGCACCCCAACTTGCAGCTTCTCTGCGTCATTGATACTGTGGCTGCTGCTCTCTCACACAAGCACACACAGACACATACTTATACACAAACACAAACCTACACACTAAAAAGCTAGCTATACATCTATATATATACTTCTCAAATATATATAAACTAAAACACATATATACGTATATATATATAAGTACACATATATGTACATATAGATATAGATCTATACATAATTATAAACACAAACATATACACACATAGACACACACATATATCCAAACACAAAATATACTATTGTATATACTATATATTACATAGATATCATATATATATATATATATATATATATATATATATATAAATACATATGCACGTATAGCAAAAGGGACCAAACAACAAACACGTGGAGTGCACCGCACCCGTATCACACTTTCTCTATGATACGCTTGCAATACGGCTCCAACACACAACCTAACGTATCCCGGAGGACACGAGCAAGTCTAATATATTAATTAAGAATAATACGTATAGTAATTAGCATAACTACGTGTCCGTGTCACAATGTGATATTCACAAGGCCCCGTGTCGGAGGAAAATCCCCAAAATTAACCCGTTTCGTCAAATTGACGAGATACGGCCTACACGTATCCAATTGTGGATACGACACTATCACAAATAAGCAATCATATATTATTTAGATCTATTAGACCCAATGACAACTACTACATGTGCCAATCTCGAAATTCCTTCAAAATTGACACCAAATTGGACATAACTTCCACCATAGGTCTCCGATGAACCTAAAACTAATTTCTATGGGTAGCCTGTGCATGTGGGTTGGTTTTTTTATGGTTAAATCTTAGATCTAGAGTCTATTAGAAAGAGAAAAACTGAATTGTACCTATTGGGAGATGAATTTCTAATAAAAAGTCCTCAATTGCTAAGTAGTTCTTCTCCTTGTAGATCTTGGCCTCCTCCTCCTTGCTCCTTCCTTCCTTCTTGTAGATCCTTGATGTAGAAGCCTCAATGAAGAATTTAGAAAGAGATTGGTGAAGAATTGGTGGAGAATAGATGAAAGAATGGAGGAAATTTGGAAGAGGGAATGTCACGACCCGCACCCAGTTTAGGGGCACGAGAGCGTGGGTACATCCAGCCTACGCCGCAGCATCGGCGGTAGAACGCTGTCTAGGTCAAGTACTATCTAAACAATCTCACGCTAGTATCCAACTCCATAAGGAGACGTGGATATCATAAAATAAATCTAGAAATACTCAATCACAACTACAGCACGATAGAAAATGAAGAAATAAAAGAATACAGCACAAGCCTAATGATAACATACATACCTGCAATCCTTACTTCCAATCCCCAAGTGTCAGAAACCAGTCTACTAATGTCACAGTCTGGAAAAATATTTTCCAGTCAGGAAGGAGCAAAGTACATCTCTAAATAGCAGTTCTATATAAATGACATAAACTATGTAGCAGTTCTAGATGGAAACATACCAGATGCATGTATAAGTACGAGGAATGTACAATGAGAGAAGTACTGGAAATACTGTAAGTAAATGCAGGAAAAGAAACAATATGTCCATGAGTAAGAATTCTATGACTAAGTGTGTGAGTACTAGCTTTAATATGTGATCGGCTTGGGAACTTGATCAGGCTGGTTACATGTGATTAGCTATGATTCACGAAGGTCAGGCTAACCGTTGGTTAGCTATGATGCATGTAGAGGTCAGGCTAATCACACGTAACAGCTATGAGGCACTGAGATGGTCAGGCCGCACCCGACGTGAGATGTGGGGTGAGCTATGATGCATGGAAAGTTGGGTATGATCACATATCTACACTAAAATACTCCCCAAACCCCCGACTGGTATAGTAGATCCAATCATGGTACGCTATGGCACAGGATTCCCTAGGAAGGTAGCAAATCTCCCCGGGAATTAGTGTCTGTACATGCACAAGATATCAAGGAAACAAGTCTCGTACAAGCTACACCATGAATAAGGAATAACATCTCATGACGAGATCCGTGTATACCAATCCGTGTAACCATCGTGTCAAGATCATGGATATTTACACTAGATACAGTGAACATAGGAGATATCATAAATTAGAAACTAATCAGAGAATGTACTCGCCTTGGGTCCTTAGCTGGTAAAACCAATGTCCTGTTCCAGAGTATCCCCTGGGTAAACCAACAGTCCTATAAACATAACACAAGCAAACCACATTCGCATCAGATGCTACACTAACACAGTCAAAAAAATACTGGTCTCAGGGCCATGTCAGGCAGGGCACTAGTCAACTAGGGTCATCTAGTAGGGACACGTATATAATATACATTACACTTATTATACTTACAATATTTATACATGCACCAATTTAAATGTATTTACAATATATATATATATATATCTTTTAAATACATATTTGATTTATACCAGTTGAACATTATATATGTATACTCATACATATGCAAAAATACCTTTTTAAAATATATATATATAAATACTAAATTGATTACATATACTAGAAATACGTATTTACGTATATAAATCATTTCGAACTTATTTTGAACAATAATTTCAAATAAAAGTTTATTTATAAAAACTAGAATTTATGTAAAAGCTAATATTTTTCATTTATGGTAAAATCGGTCACCGATCCAAATAAACTAAATTTGAACTAATTTAGATTATTGAAACTATATTTTTTTAATTTAATAATGTAACCAAAAATTATTATTATTTTTACATATCAAAACCCTTTTAATTTGTTACATAAAAATAAGCTAATTACATAAACTAGCTAATTACATATTAATATAACCAAATTATATAAAATAACCAAATTATATGTACCAATTACATTAATTAAATTAATTATATAAAATAACTAATTATATATATTTACAGATTATATAATTTAATTAACTAAATTATAATTTAACTATTACAATACATTAACTATTTATTGAACTTAAACTAATTTTATAAATTAATTCAACTAATTATAAATTAATTAAACAAATTATAAATTAATTAAATTGATTATTAATTAACTAAACTAATTAAATAACTAATTACATATGTTAACTTAACTAATATACCAAAATATTAACTTAACTAATTATCTTTACATATACTGATTTCAGAACAGAGAAAAGAAAAGGGGAAGAAGAGGCTCACTGCGGGGTTTCAGGCTGGGGTTTTCCGGCGAGGTCGGCCGGCCAGGGCGTCGGTGCGGCGGTTCGACGTGGAGCTCGAGGCAGCGGGCTCGGCGCTCGAGGGCAGCGGGCTCGAGCTCGAGGGGGCGGCTCGGCGCTCGAGGGCAGCGGCTTCGAGGAGACGTCGGCGCGGGATCTCGACACGGCGGCGTCTGGTCGAGGAGGCGGGCTCGATGGTGAGGTGGTCCGAGGCGGCTCCAGCGGTGGTGGCAGCGAAGCTCGGTCGACGGATCCCAGGCGGTTCAACCCAGGGCAGCGACAGGGCGGCGACGGCGGCTTCGTTCCAGCGGCGGGCCACCGGCTTCAGCGGCGACGACGACGACGACTCCGGGCGGCGGCTTCGAGTCTAGGGTTAGGGTTCTGGGTTTTGTGTCGGGGTTGGGTCTGTGGATCGTGTCCGGGGCAGGACACGATGGGTGCTTTACTGTGGACGTGTCCGGGTTTGCCGGACACGGAGAAGCTGTGTACAGTGGTGGATGTGGAGGTGGTGTCCGGGTGTGTCGGATACGGAAAAGCTGGTTGTAAACTGTAAATCTGGACACAGGAAAAGAAATGGATATGGTGGGACACCCGGGGTCGGACCCGAGGCCATCACGGCTGACACGGTGATGCTGGACACACGGACACGAGCACACAAGAAAATGGTGGTGATGGCTTGTTGGCTTGGGAATTATGGAGGCTAGTTAATAATTAGGAGATTAGGGTTTCTAGGGAAATGTGAGAATGAGAACCTAAATAGGGAGAAGGGTGTGGGATAAAGGGTTGCGGGTTGGCCCAATGAGGAATGGCCCAGAATTAAATATAAAGGGCTTTTCATGTGGGAAGAATGGGGGCGTGAATGGGAGACGGAAAACGATAAATTAAATAGAAAAGAAATTTAAGAAAAAATGTTTTTAAGAGGCTTTCGATTAGCTACTAATTAAACTCATTTTTCAAAATATTAGGAAGTATGTAATTCATTTATTTACTACCCCAATTAATTATAAAATTTATTATGAAGAAACACTAGTCTTTTAATTAATTTTATCAAATAACTAACTTTATGATTTCAAGCCAATAGACATTTGAAACTAGGGAATATATATACATTATTATTTATTTATTTTTGTAATACATCGTCAATTAGGAAAAATGATTTTTATAAAGATTTTTAAATTACCTTCTAAAATCAAACATCGTTCAAATCAAATAAAAATTTTCAAGGAGAATTATTTTATAAAACTTGATATTTTAAAATAAATAAAAATCTAATTATTGTGGAAATTGGAAATCGGAGGTTACAAGTCTATCCACCTTAGAAAAATTTCGTCCTCGAAATTTTAGGGATGACTAGGATAGAAAAATTTTGTTGTTCATAATGATGAATATATCATTGAAGAAAATATTTCTATGTGGAAATATTTACCAAACAGAAGGAAACATGAAGAAAAGAAAATATGGTTTAAGACAGGAATAATTTGGAGGAATCATGGCTCGGCTTTGAATCCTCTAGAAGGTTTAGGTTTTGGGAAGTAGACACGATCACTAAAAACAGATAATTTGAATAATGCACGTTATCTTTTCAAGTAACTAAACCAAGGAAGACCCAGTATATGAATGATATAGACATGAAAGTTTATAGCTAATTCGAAAGATACGGTCGACAATTTGATTTAAGAAACTTAAATACATCCTTCAGAATGTAACCAAGAGACATCTAATCGCCTTTCTTAATTTCTAGGAAAAGTAGTCTTACTACCATCTAAAAATCCTTCCTTTTATCCTTGTTTATTTTACTTTTCTCAACCTTGTGATTCATCATTAACTACTTTCTATAAAAGTTTCAAATTCCACAAACTTATTAGATTAGATCCTAGAATTTCTGAATCAAAAGCCTCATCATCAAATTCGAGTTTGTTTATCTTAGCATCAACTATACCTCGATTATTTCTTCGATTTCAAATGTTACTGTCATGGTCAAGATTTCAATTTAAATCACAACCTCAATATACCATGATCTTACTTTACGACCTTCAATTATATGATCCCATAATCAATTATATTAAAATCTTCTTTACCATGAGCTTCATTTTATTCCATATTTCTTTACCCGTATGTATAATGTCTCCGAATTTTGAACTAATATATATTTTTTTTTTTTCATCCTCTGAATTTATTATCCCAATGTAAAAAATTTTACTACTCAAATCCTCAATATTTTAATTGAATTCCAGTCGCATCATAACCTCCTCAAATTTTGAGTAAATAACTAAATACAAAATTTACTATCCAATCCCTCAATTGAAACCCAATCAATGCATATTTATAAAACTTAAAAACCTGTATCCCAAAATTTAACTTTAAAACTCATCAATCATCTAACTCAAATTCAATTGATGCTTATTCCAATCTAACTCCTCATCCCAAGAATTTAATTCGACACTATTCCATTTACGATATTTATTTTCTGATTTTCGTTTTCCTCAAATATGCACGATGCGATGCTTCCAGAATCTTCAATGCAACATTCGTAACATATAAAATTTCTATCTTGCAATCAAATAGATAAAATGATAATCTCTCGAATTTCTCAAATTTTAAATAATCAATTCAATCATATCAAGACCTCCTTAAAATTAATAAATCCTCAAATTTTTGGCTCTGTCAATTTCTTAATTCTCCCTTTAAGTAATTGTTTGCCCTCGAATTTCAATCATACCTTGATTATCATAAAATCAATGATCCATCAACTCCGTTATAACAACCCCTAATTTCTTTATTTAATTTAATGGTCATCCACAAATTTAATCCTCTTGTCTCTTTTCGTCAGTCATAACCTCGTCATAGATCTTTGCTATGGTCAAAACCCAATGATCATGGTTTAAGAAAACTCTTCCTACAGCCATGCAATTTAAGAAAATATAGGTCATGTGTCTTTTGTCATGGTATTTCAGTCTCTGTTAGGGGGTACTACTAGTTATGTTCTAACAAAAAATCATGAATATAAACCACGTTACTAGGGAATCAATCAATCAAAAGACGAAAAAGAACATTAGGAAGGAAAAGAAAGAACCTGCTAACATATTACTTGTAGTGTCTACTATCTCTAACAACACTTAACTCTAGCACATTCACTAACTAATTCCTATTCATGTACACTGGTACCCATATCAACTAATCATATATTAATATTCATATCTCTCATCTACCAAAAATTAACTCTTAAAATAATCGTCAAGGTTTAACTTCCCGATCAACTTAAAAAATGCATATACTTCCTCAAAATTAGATACTCCACATCGAAATAAAATTTAATCACTTCTAAAATCTTTGTAGCCTTAACTATGTTTAGTGAATCAAATTTGAATCCTCAATAATTTAACAACATAAAATCTCAACTCCTTAAAAATTCTGAAAATTTAAAATTCATTTCCACCTTTTATTTTATAACTCCTCAATGTACATATTAGTGCTCACGGTCTCTGATACTCAAGGTGCACTCAATACCTCTATTGTCTAGAACTGTGTACTAAATTTGTACTGCCCGAATCACTTGCACTATTACCTCCAATGATCAAAGTTATCATCAACTGTGTTTTTCCTTCATGATTTCAATTATGTCAATTGGTATATCATCTAATTATCAACACACAGAGTGCTTACTGTTATTAACGTCATCCTTGACTAATCCGCGATATAGAATCATTAGCACTTCTTGGTATTCTATCACTAGCTGCATTAATGGATTATCTCGTCAAGCTCATTAGACTCATGATCACCTGTATCCTCTATAACACTCATGTTTCTTTACTCTCATGGGTATGTGTATGGTTCCTCATCTCGATGGTTGTATATGTATTTCCTTCAATCCCTTAAAGCCTATTAAACTAATCCGTGATACGCTTCACAACTTCCATTACTAATCCTGATATTCCTCTACTTATGACATCTCATTAAACCCTTCATACATATACCTTTCTTTACCTTTAACCTTTCCGATATCAATCATCAAATTGGACATCATGCTCCATAAATCCTTAACACAATTCCCGGATGCTTAATCGTTTACATAGATCACTCAATTACATAATCATGATTATCCAGGACGGGTAATTGGCTCTGATACTAACTCTGAGAACTATCACTGATACTCTATACTCTCCTTAACTCTCAGTCTCTAATGACACTACTCCTAGAATCATTGGTACAAGGTACTATGCTAAGGGCTAACTCTAGATTAAAGCCTACTGCTCACATGTCCAACTAAGAAACACTGACAACTCACTAGCAACACAGTCAATACTAATACAAGACACAACAAAATTACAAGCCACTAATTATCATACTTAACAAGAAATCCTCAAGGAATAGGAGCTCAAAGACTGAATTGAGGACAGAAGGTATCTTTACTGCTAGTAAAGAAAGAAGTGGTGGAACAAAGTCCGGGAATAACAGAAATAGATAAGTCTTGAGATGATATTTTTAAGAACCAATTTAGGATACAACCTGATAATCATACACGTCTGTCTGAAATCATGACACTCAGAATCCTCGCCACGCCAGTAAGCATAGACGCGATAAACGACAGGTTCCATAACTAAGGTATGCAACTCTATAATCATGTCATCTAGAATCTTCGCCACGCCAACCGGTATGGCTGCGAAAGACCCTAAGCTTCATAACTATAGTATGTACACCCAAGTCAGGTCCCTACGTTCTCGTCACCACAGCTAATATGGCTGCGATAAATTCTAGGTTCCATAACCAAAGTAGACGTTTTACCTTCCTTACTGTCCTCATCAATATATGTCATCAGATGATACCATAAATCCTAGTCCGTAAAAATTCATCTCAATTTAAAATCAACTCAATAATGATACCAGGAATTAAAGTTAACAACTGGTCAACAAGAATCAAACTCAACAATGATACCGAGATTTTAAATTTTAAAACTGCTCAACAAGAATCAAGTTCAGTAACAACAAGCGAGAGCGGACGGAAACAAGGAAAGATTTAAATTGAAAATAAGATTCTCATGGGGTCATCCCAGGAAATCTTTCAAGAATTTGTGATTGAGTATCCTCTCTCATCCTAGTATCCTATGTCCTATATTCAATAGCAGGTACGCAGTAGTATAACAAGGACGCCACACTACTACGATATCGCACATCTCGCGAAGTCAGACCTGCATGGGCCACCACTAAAAACGTGTCATGACCCGCACCCGGTTTAGGGGCACGAGAGCGTGGGTACGTCCAGCCTACGCCGCAGCATCGGCGGTAGAACGCTGTCTAGGTCAAGTACTATCTAAACAATCTCACGCTAGTATCCAACTCCATAAGGAGACGTGGATATCATAAAATAAATCTAGAAATACTCAATCACAACTACAGCACGATAGGAAATGAAGAAATAAAAGAATACAGCACAAGCCTAATGATAACATACATACCTGCAATCCTTACTTCCAATCCCCAAGTGTCAGAAACCAGTCTACTAATGTCACAGTCTGGAAAAATATTTTCCAGTCAGGAAGGAGCAAAGTACATCTCTAAATAGCAGTTCTATATAAATGACATAAACTATGTAGCAGTTCTAGATGGAAACATACCAGATGCATGTATAAGTACGAGGAATGTACAATGAGAGAAGTACTGGAAATACTGTAAGTAAATGCAGGAAAAGAAACAATATGTCCATGAGTAAGAATTCTATGACTAAGTGTGTGAGTACTAGCTTTAATATGTGATCGGCTTGGGAACTTGATCAGGCTGGTTACATGTGATTAGCTATGATTCACGAAGGTCAGGCTAACCGTTGGTTAGCTATGATGCATGTAGAGGTCAGGCTAATCACACGTAACAGCTATGAGGCACTGAGATGGTCAGGCCGCACCCGACGTGAGATGTGGGGTGAGCTATGATGCATGGAAAGTTGGGTATGATCACATATCTACACTAAAATACTCCCCAAACCCCCGACTGGTATACTAGATCCAATCATGGTACGCTATGGCACAGGATTCCCTAGGAAGGTAGCAAATCTCCCCGGGAATTAGTGTCTGTACATGCACAAGATATCAAGGAAACAAGTCTCGTACAAGCTACACCATGAATAAGGAATAACATCTCATGACGAGATCCGTGTATACCAATCCGTGTAACCATCGTGTCAAGATCATGGATATTTATACTAGATACAGTGAACATAGGAGATATCATAAATTAGAAACTAATCAGAGAATGTACTCGCCTTGGGTCCTTAGCTGGTAAAACCAATGTCCTGTTCCAGAGTATCCCCTGGGTAAACCAACAGTCCTATAAACATAACACAAGCAAACCACATTCGCATCAGATGCTACACTAACACAGTCAAAAAAATACTGGTCTCAGGGCCATGTCAGGCAGGGCACTAGTCAACTAGGGTCATCTAGTAGGGACACGTATATAATATACATTACACTTATTATACTTACAATATTTATACATGCACCAATTTAAATGTATTTACAATATATATATATATATCTTTTAAATACATATTTGATTTATACCAGTTGAACATTATATATGTATACTCATACATATGCAAAAATACCTTTTTAAAATATATATATATAAATACTAAATTGATTACATATACTAGAAATACGTATTTACGTATATAAATCATTTCGAACTTATTTTGAACAATAATTTCAAATAAAAGTTTATTTATAAAAACTAGAATTTATGTAAAAGCTAATATTTTTCATTTATGGTAAAATCGGTCACCGATCCAAATAAACTAAATTTGAACTAATTTAGATTATTGAAACTATATTTTTTTAATTTAATAATGTAACCAAAAATTATTATTATTTTTACATATCAAAACCCTTTTAATTTGTTACATAAAAATAAGCTAATTACATAAACTAGCTAATTACATATTAATATAACCAAATTATATAAAATAACCAAATTATATGTACCAATTACATTAATTAAATTAATTATATAAAATAACTAATTATATATATTTACAGATTATATAATTTAATTAACTAAATTATAATTTAACTATTACAATACATTAACTATTTATTGAACTTAAACTAATTCTATAAATTAATTCAACTAATTATAAATTAATTAAACAAATTATAAATTAATTAAATTGATTATTAATTAACTAAACTAATTAAATAACTAATTACATATGTTAACTTAACTAATATACCAAAATATTAACTTAACTAATTATCTTTACATATACTGATTTCAGAACAGAGAAAAGAAAAGGGGAAGAAGAGGCTCACTGCGGGGTTTCAGGCTGGGGTTTTTCGGCGAGGTCGGCCGGCCAGGGCGTCGGCGCGGCGGTTCGACGTGGAGCTCGAGGCAGCGGGCTCGGCGCTCGAGGGCAGCGGGCTCGAGCTCGAGGGGGCGGCTCGGCGCTCGAGGGCAGCGGCTTCGAGGAGACGTCGGCGCGGGATCTCGACGACGGCGGCGTCTGGAAGAGGAGGCGGGCTCGATGGTGAGGTGGTCCGAGGCGGCTCCAGCGGTGGTGGCAGCGAAGCTCGGTCGACGGATCCCAGGCGGTTCAACCCAGGGCAGCGACAGGGCGGCGACGGCGGCTTCGTTCCAGCGGCGGGCCACCGGCTTCAGCGGCGACGACGACGACGACTCCGGGCGGCGGCTTCGAGTCTAGGGTTAGGGTTCTGGGTTTTGTGTCGGGGTTGGGTCTGTGGATCGTGTCCGGGGCAGGACACGATGGGTGCTTTACTGTGGACGTGTCCGGGTTTGCCGGACACGGAGAAGCTGTGTACAGTGGTGGATGTGGAGGTGGTGTCCGGGTGTGTCGGATACGGAAAAGCTGGTTGTAAACTGTAAATCTGGACACAGGAAAAGAAATGGATATGGTGGGACACCCGGGGTCGGACCCGAGGCCATCACGGCTGACACGGTGATGCTGGACACACGGACACGAGCACACAAGAAAATGGTGGTGATGGCTTGTTGGCTTGGGAATTGTGGAGGCTAGTTAATAATTAGGAGATTAGGGTTTCTAGGGAAATGTGAGAATGAGAACCTAAATAGGGAGAAGGGTGTGGGATAAAGGGTTGCGGGTTGGCCCAATGAGGAATGGCCCAGAATTAAATATAAAGAGCTTTTCATGTGGGAAGAATGGGGGCGTGAATGGGAGACGGAAAACGATAAATTAAATAGAAAAGAAATTTAAGAAAAAATGTTTTTAAGAGGCTTTCGATTAGCTACTAATTAAACTCATTTTTCAAAATATTAGGAAGTATGTAATTCATTTATTTACTACCCCAATTAATTATAAAATTTATTATGAAGAAACACTAGTCTTTTAATTAATTTTATCAAATAACTAACTTTATGATTTCAAGCCAATAGACATTTGAAACTAGGGAATATATATACATTATTATTTATTTATTTTTGTAATACATCGTCAATTAGGAAAAATGATTTTTATAAAGATTTTTAAATTACCTTCTAAAATCAAACATCGTTCAAATCAAATAAAAATTTTCAAGGAGAATTATTTTATAAAACTTGATATTTTAAAATAAATAAAAATCTAATTATTGTGGAAATTGGAAATCGGAGGTTACAGGGAAAAATGTAGATCTAGAAATTGGGAATTTAGGAAAGTGAAATGAGCACTCTCTCTCCTCCTTGTGGCCGGCCTTGTAACCCCTCTCCAAGAAATATGAAAAGTCACAAATACTTCTTGGGCCTCTCATGAAAAAATTAATTAGGGAGGGAAGGTTCTAGTCTAATGATTTCACTAATTAATCCAAACTCCTAATCCATGGGCCTTATTCATGGGCTAAATCTAACTCAATCTAAAAGTTGGTTCATGCATTCTAATAGATGGGTTAGGTCCACTACACAAGTTTAAAATAAATCTACAACTAGTAAACAATAATTTACAACAATTAAATAATCATGCATGGACAAATATTAAATAAAATAATCCTAAATTAAATAATTAACCAAGTCAATTACCAAACTACCATTGAGTGAAAAAGTGAGGGTGACAAGAATTTAACTAATAATGTAACTTACAAATGGAGAAATTACTAGCTCTCAAGTGAGAGAGGATATAACCTGTATTGAGATATGTAAAACATATTACTTGATTTAAAACTAAAGGATAATCGTAAAATCATAATCTAAATGACAACTCAAACTATCAAGTTCTAATTACTAAGCACAAAAATTTAAAATTCAAGATTAACAAACTATAATCCTACTAACTATATATCCTAACATAAAAGGAATCTCTAGGCCTACCATTAGAAGGGTAAGGTATCACGATTTGAAAGATGAAGAATTTTTTATCGCACAAATAGTGAGCATTAAGGTTTTGGAGAAACAAGATATGAAAGTAAATAGAGAGGCTCTTGATAATATCATGGTTTCCTAAGGAAAGGTGGTATGCTAATCTCTGTGTTCAAGGTATGATCAAGGAAAATATTCTATTCACTCAATGGATTTTAATTGGTAAAGAGCTATGATAATTTATCTATGGTGGAGGGAGGGATTAACTCAAGATGGAAAAATATATAGATAGTTGGATGAGATGGCACGATCGGTGACTCATAGAGACTCAAGTATGACTCAACGATGATCATAGATTCTAGGGGATCTACTAAGCTAAAGGTAGAGTACCCTTACTCTTACTAAGGTATTGATTCATTCCTTTTGGTTTCCTAAGGTACTGCTCTGCTAATATCAAGACAAGAATCTGACTTTATAGTCCTCTTATATTATCTCACTATGAAAGTTATGTTTTAGTCATAATATTAAACCTCAAATTTTTATTGGTTCCTCAATACTTTGGTCAATAATAAGGTCAAATTTTTAACTAACCCTATTAGTGTCTATACTACTCTCAGGTCATTCTTAAATATCAATGGATAATGGTCAATTAATTTATAGGTGTTGGATGCTAGGGTTCATTAGGTATGCTAAACTTTTGGGAGCTGCCAATATTCTAATTTATTTTTCTTAGTAGGTATGCTATCATAATTATCTCCTAACCCTAACAATAAGGATTCATATATTTTGGCAGGAGGCTATACTCAAGGAACTATTAGGGAAGTAAATAGGAAGAGGTGAGAAAACAAAAATACTAATGTTAAGAGAATTAAGCGTGTACAATTTTGAAGGTCAAAGAAGGTAGGTGAGTTCAAAGAATTTGGAACGAAATCAAGGGGGGAAGTCAAGTATGTGGATGAGACCTATACTCTAATCCTATTTGTAGGCTTGCTCGGTACAGTAATGTAACCGAGACAATATACTCTCGACCTGCATGGGCCACCACAAAAATATATCATGCCCCAGTCCCAAAATACGTAGGACTAGGAACATAAGCATGCTAGCCGTACGTATATGAAAACTCCAATATATGAAAACCATAACACATACATATGCTGTATTATGAATAATAATTCACAAGTGGTATATAATTGTCACAAGTCACAAGCATAACTAAATCTCATCCACAAAAATAATAAAGAAATAAATGATCAAATATGTCAATGAACCAAATATGAACTATTCGAGAAGAACTAATAGTTGGATGGAAACAAATCCACTACCAAACTAGAATATAAAAGTAAATATAATAAGTACATCATCTAATGATCAGAGAGACTCGAAGGGAAGACTTCCTCGAAAGCGAACGAAGTAGCAAGTCCTGATCCGTGCTCCTGCGAATAGTCATGATCGTCTATACCTGGTAAGGGACCAGGTCCTCAGAGAGACGTAACAAGATACATAGAAGTATGCCAATAAAGTACTGAAAATAAATATCCAAAGGGTCGCGTAACCATTTATGTGAATGCACTTTGAGAACAACTTTCCAACACGTGGGCTAAAATGGGATTGGCGTGACTCTCTATGAGAATCAGGGTCTTAAAAAGCGCAACGTCTCTCGAACGTCAGAGGCCGCCTGTAAATAATATAATATAAGGGTCTTCTGACCACGCATCTCCGACGGAGCATACGGGTTACAAAAAGGAAAGTATAAAGAACCCAAACACCTTACTTGTTGTTCTTTCTACCCCATGCTCTATTCGTGTCATATCCATGACACGATGATACCTCTAATAACTGCTAAGTCTTCTAGCATGCAAATTTATTAGCAGTTATTCCTTATCGTACGTCCCATACATACAGATGGCTAACCCATCACGTAGGTCTGTATCCTACATGAGACTCACACTCGTGTAACAGATGTGTTACGGCCAATGAAACATAATGATGCCTCCAAATCATGGGGTGATATCGTAAAACTAGGTCGACAAGCATAATATAAATAAGTGACAAAGGACGATGCAACCGTTGTTGCACCTAAGTTATTCTTGGACGCGCAGTTTATATAGCAAAATAAAATAAATATAAACGACAAAAATATATATGCTAATAAGGAATGTAAATAAATAACACAATGACATGGTATACTTGCCTGGCAGGCAATCTGTGTAATATAAACGTCTAGACGTCAAGATCAAGAACCATTGCCTTCGAATGAACATCTCCGGATGCTGAAATAAATAACAACAACATCTCTAGAATCAGTGAGATAGCTAGAAAATACTACCCTTTCGTTCAATTTGGACACAGGGACAAAACGGTAATTTTGGAACAAAGTGGGGTCCATGTGTGATCTACTTTGCACCGAAACACGTACCATAGGTAAATATCTCTAAATAGAATAAATTATAGGTCAAACAAATCCTAAATAATGATACAAACTCAATGGTTTATCCAATTTTGGATTCCGGTAAGCCAAACACAAAATTGCTCGTCAAATCAACCCGTGGAGCCCGCGAATAGACGGTTTGGTTAACTGTCTCGGAATCACGTGAAACCTGGGTCACATGACCAGCGTGATACCACAAATACAATGGCGCAAGTTTTATCGTATTTCGACGAGCGTACACAAAGGAGGATGGTTATTTGCAAAAGTTATGATACAAGAACTTTTCACTTATACGGGTTGATTTTGACGCGCACACACGTCCGAATCAACTTTTACGAAAGTTCGTACGACAAAATATACCATACGCCCCTTTCAGTGTAATTGGTACGGAGCGTGGTGGTCCCGTTCAGTGGGACCCATTCCGTATCACAAGATTTCAAGATTTTAAAAACTGGTTTTTGGTCATTTTGAAATCAAAATAATTTAACCAACAAAGCAAACTAATAAAAACTAATAAAGAGTAAAAATCTTGGTTATATTGTGAAGAAGTCCTTTCAATTAGATTTTGAAAATATTAAACTGATTTGGTAGAAAATTGGACATGAATACGGGTGGTTGGATTGAATTTCTGAACTATTTCGAACGGTTTTTCGGCCAACTTTCGGTCAATTTTTTAATTAATCCGGGGCTCTAGAATTTGTTCCAATTGAATAAATTCCTAGCGGGTCAGGTTGTGAGTGTATACCGACAAAACATTCGCAAAATGATGCGACCATAGGGGATATAACTTACCAAGAAGTTGGGGGCGTGGGGTTGTTGCTGCTGCCTCAGTAGACGCGGCTGCTGCTGCTACTTTGGCTTCTCGTCGGTCGGCCGTGCGGTAGCGGCCTCGCACGACGGCGGCATCGCACGACGGCGGCGGCGCTCAGGGGTCACCGGGGAGGGAAGAGGAGAGCCTTAGGGTTAGGATTTAGGTTTCAAATAAATATGGGGTGTATATATAGATGAAGAGTGAGGGACGACCACGAGTCCACGGGGGGGGGGGGGAGGGGCTGCGGGTGTGTGGGTTTAGTTAGGAATAGGAATAATGTTTAGGATTTACATGAGAGTAGATAAAAAATGTGGGATAGATTTGTTTAAAACCAAATTAAGTTTTGGATTTAATTATTATTATTATATATATATATATATATATATATATATATATATATATATATATATATATATATATAAGTAGTTAGTTATATATATACCCTAGAAAAATATAAAATATATATAAAAATCAGGAAAAATATATTGTGCACAACAGTATAAATAGACATTCCATATATAAAATTTATAAGATAATATATATTATTATTTTAATAAAAATAATTTCTAATTAATAATTATTAGGACAAATAGATAGTACAAATGTATATACATGTATATAAAAATTAATAAAACCTAAAAGTTAAATTTTATAGGAAGATGCATTCAAAAATATAAAATGTGAATAATTATAGAAACATTATAACACTTTATTTATATAAGTAAATAATGCAAAGAATTAATTTTCTAATTAACAATATATTTATATATATACTTTTATATAAATATTCTTGTATAAAATTCAAATATTTATATATGCACATGAAATAAATTCTAAAAGCATTTATAAAATTAAACAAGAGATAAATAGTAGTAAACAAATAATTTTGGAGAAATAATTTCAAATAAGTATTTTTGTAATTAAATAAATCAAGAAATTCATTTCCTAATTAACTAAATGAATACTCTAAGATAATTCATCATTTGAATAAATAAAAATACTTAAAATACAAAATAAAATTAGGGGAGTTTCAGACATGGGTAGGATTAGGAGTTAGTGTTTTCTAATTAGGTTATTAGTAACTAATTGGTCAATCTTATCCAATAGTAATAATAATGAAGATTCGATTGGGATTCTAAAGGGATAATGATAATATTAAATAATAATATGCAAATCTCACAAAAGAAAAATTGTCTAAAATATTTTGGAGAATTATGGGATGCTAATTGCAAAATGACCATAAATTAATCATATATACATAAATATCTAAGTATTTAAAGTAAAGATTACAGTTGTTACTCTAGTGTCATACTAATACTAAATGATCGAATTTTGTGCCACGGAAAGATCCTACGGGTACTGTCTCCTGTGTAGGCTACTTCCTACGAAGGGAGATGCAAATTTTGGGGCCATCCTATATCATTAATGTCCAAGACATGGTGTAGTATCCTAATGAAATTAATTGATCTTTAATTGATTTAAAATAATCTAAAATAAATATAATAAATATAAAATACACACAAAATACCTATTTTGGGGTGAGGGGGTTTACAAAATTCTTTTCTGGAAGTCTTTGTGGCAAATTCTTTGGATTCGTTTATATCCAAAGGGTTTCATCTTGATCTAAAAAAAGTGAAAGAAATTCTCGGCATGCAACCTTCCAGGAACCTTAAAGATCTATGAGGTCTACAAAGAAGGCTCGTCTATATCCGGAGATTCATAACAAACTTGTTCGGTCATTTCCAACCCTTTACCAAGCTTATGAAGAAAGGTGTATCATTCGTTTGGGAAAAAGCCTGCTAGCAAGTGTTTGAGGATATTAAGTAGTATCTCACCAATTATCCAGTCTTGGTAGTCCCTATTACGGAAAGATTATTTTGTTGTATGTTCGTGCAATGGACCATGCATTAGGTGCTTTTCTCAGACAAATGAATGATAAAGGTCATGAAAACGACTGTCTACTATCTTAGTCGGGTGATGATCGAAGCCGAGCATAGATATATTCCTGTTAAGAAGGAATGTCTGGCACTAATCTTCATCATCAAGAAGATGCATCATTATGTGATTGGTCTAGCGATTCATGTCATAACACTAGACAATCCTCTGTACAATCTTTTGACAAACCCGAGTGTACTAAATTCTCGTATGGCAACATGAGTTATGCTACTATCCCCATATGACGTGATGTTCGTCCCCCAAAAGTGAGTTAAAGGCCAAGCATTGACAGACTTTCTAGATGCATACATAATTCCATAGACTTCTCAAGTTTAGAAGATATTTTAAATAAAGTACTACATTCATCACTTTTCACACATAAGGGCTACTATGTCCCATTCATCAAACTTACCTATGCAAAAAAAAAGTGCGAGGAGACTTGCCTCAACTTTTAACTCGACCTCACAAAAAAAGTGCTAGGGTAAACTGTCTTTAACTTTGAAGGAACTCTAATCTCAAATCAATCTGACAAACTATCAACTTTCGAGTAAAAAATTGTACATGGCTATTGTCTACATGCAAATTCCTTCGTATGGTTTTTTTTGTGCATGAATAACTTTCTGTGCAAAAAAATTCCCAAAGAAGAAAATTTTAGTTTTAAACAACATAATTTTTTTTCTTTTACATCTTTAAAGCCAAATTCCCTTATTCTTTGCTGTCTCATTGTTAATCGTTCCTCTTGCCGATATAATAGGGTCCATTGAGGGTATACTCCACACGAACTATCTGAGTGACTTATCGAACTTTGAGTTCCACCAATCTAACAAAAGCTTCAAGAAGAAAGACAAATATTGATAGCCTTCTAAGGTAAAGGTATGATAAAGTCTATGATAAGTAGCTATCCTCTAAGGGGACTTAGTGGGAACACTTACCCAAAGCCAGAATTTATGTTCACGAATGTTATCGAGGTGCCCAAAATATAGATAATACCTGAGAAAGAAATGATGATTTTTCTCGTTGAGGGTAAACTCATGTTTATTCCAAAAATGACTCGTCACTACCCTCTGTCCACCTTTTATTCTACAACTACCCAAAGGAAGATGAACTGGGACGACCCCTTATATTCCTGGAGCCAAGGTCATGAGAATTCGTAATAGGTTCGACAAGAACATAAAAGCAATTTTGACATCGTGTCAGTCGGGCCCTCCTTCAAAATCCATGGGTTGATGCCCGGATCAGAACCTAGTGAACTATCTTTTATAATAGATCTATATTTGGCATCGCCTTTCATAATTTTTTTTACAAAGGCTGGAGGCGTCTACTCAACAGTGGAGTTCAGAGTTCCGGGGTGGGTTAATAAATCTATTAATTTTATCGGATGTAATAACCTCACATTATGGATGCTAGCCAATCATGATGCCTACCTCAAGAGGATAGGGCTCTACGAAGCTGTTAAAGTAACCTACTACGGTATCAAATAGAACTCCAATCAGTTCTTAGTTTTGGTAGAATGATACAATACACGTATCAGGACCTTCATTACTCCAGTAGGCGAGTTGGGCTTTACGCTTCATGAAATATACGAAGTATCGAAGCTGCCGATGGGTCAAGTACCTTATGAGGAGTACACTCCTACCAACAAGGAGATTCGTGACTGGGAGAAGAAATAACCTCAAGTAATAAAGGTTTATAAGGATTTTATAGGCTACTTCTGTTAGGGTTATAAATTAAAAGCATCACTTTGTATTAACTATTTTTCTTTTTTAATAAGAATTATATGGATAAATATTTGCATTATAATTATTATAATATTAATGCAAGTGTCTGATATTCTATATTATAGATAATATGGTATGTGATGTCATATCGAAGATCATATTATCAGTTTTATATGGAATAGATAAATAGTTCATAACCTAGATGGATTTGGACAAACAATTAGTAAGGTTGTAGTGTAATGTGGTATTAGTCTATCTTGACTATAGGTTTACACTAGTACACTTTGTGTGTATTGAACAGTACAACTTGAGGTTGTTCTCTTTGTACTGACTACATAAGTGAACAAACACCTCTATTATTATTGATGCTTGTGCTCTTAATCCGGATATAATAACAGACATGTATATGCAGTGTGCATTACTTTGACTCATAAAAGAGTGAGATTCATTATGGGTCAATAACCTCTTTGAACTGGATAATGATATTGTGTGTATGATGGGTTATTGATTATAAAAGGAATCTATGACCTTATACATGGGGTTGATGATGTCCCCTTAAGGAGCTTATAAGGATTGTATTGTAAATCTTACAGGTGGATTATATCCGACATGACAAATAATTGAGTGGTACTATTTATGGATAAAATATGTCGATCAATATAGTTGTCAATAACTTAATTTGATCGACGGATATTCAATATCTTAACATGGGAAGATGAATAGACATATAATAAGAAAGAGCCCAAAAACATAATTTAGGATTAGGAAGGTAGATCTTTAGTGGACCGAGCTATTGTTAACGGGCCTGGGTTGCGTGTTCGGGCCGAACATGGGATACCCAGATCCGTTAGGAGACATAACTCTAATTTCTGCTCATGGACCCTGTCGTAGCCTATATATATCCTCTATTCTCTGACCGTCATATACATCCAAGTGAGCAGCTTTCTCAAAATTTGTTTTTATGTAAGAAAAGAAAAGGGTCAGCAAAGGAGAAAAAAAGGTTGAACGATCATCCACCACACGACTTTCAATCCAAGGAAGGAATACAACAGAAGATCTTGAGGTCGCTGTGTCACAATCCACACCCGAATATTTTAGCACGAGTACGTAATACACCCAACCTACGCTGCAACATCGAAGGTAGAATGCTGTCTAAACCTTAATGGAAATTATTTTCAACCATTATAAGAACAATTAGTATCTTCATAACACAATCACAGTATACTAAGGAGAATATGATAAGAAAAGCAATCCAAATAACTAATTAAGAGAAGTAAAACTAGAGCATGATCCAGAAAGAAGAAATACTAGTCTAGATGTCTATATGGGTCACCTCATAGTCCACAGTGCAAGAGCAGTCTCGATTATAGCATCACTATGAGTCTAGGAACATTGGACATAATAACTCCTAAAAATGTTATCCAATCAGAATGGAATGAGTAAAATACATGATGAACAGATAAGCATAGATTATGGTAAATAAAGTAAAACTAATAAGTATAGAACCATTGTAAGTAAAAGAGTGGAACAAATAAGTACAGCAGTAAAAATAAGTAAAATATGTGAAATCCAGTAACATATCAATGTATGAATGTAACCAGCAGGTATCGAGTAAAACCAGTAAGACTGTACCTAACTATTGTGTTAAAATACCACTTTCGATATGTAAATGATTAGGGGTATTGCACGACATCTCGTACATGAAATATGTGAGTGATATCTTTCATGATTAGACCTTGGGAGTGGTTTCTATTTTGGAAATATTTATATGACTACTAAAGTATTTCTCCGTCCGACTAATACTAATGAATCCAAGTCCTGACACATAGATCAAAATATAAGACCAGCTAAATGAATATAAGTGATGCTAGTAAGGGTCTTGATAAAAGTGATGCCAGTAAAAGGGTCCTGATAAGCCAGTCCAGTATGAAATAACATATCCAAAGATGAATCCATATAATACTACTCCGTGTAACCATTAGGTCAAGAATCAAGTAAAATAATACCATAAACATGAATCATAGTAGCTATCAAGTAAGGAAACTATCAGAGAATGTACTCGCCTGTGGTCTTGAGCTGAGAACACAAATTAATGTCCGTATTGGAGTCCAAGTGATCTATATATCAATTTCTATGTCAATAGTTAATTTGGAATAAAAATCAAGCTTAACTAACATTATTTTAGGTTTCTAGGTCAATAGGGTCAAACTAGGTCAATACCTATTTTTTTGGGTTTTTAATTCCTATTTGGTTGGCTTATATAGTTATCTTAGATATTACCACGCTACTTCTAGGTATTCTAGTCATGCCTTATAAGTATAGGCATTCTAGGTATCATATATTATATATATATATATATATATATATATATATATATATATATATATATATATATATATATATATATATATATATATATATATATATATATACACCTATCTAGACTCATATATCCAAATATCATATATTACCTTAACTATTTACCTAATACCTTTATCCATTACCTAGTATCTAATCTATTACCTTGACAAATACCTAATACCTTACCCATATTCTAGACACTTACTCCATATCGAAGATACTAATCAAATCTAGTTCTAATACTTTACCTATGACATATACCCCATACTTGTATCTTGATACTACTCAGGTACCTTTGATACTCCTTGTATCATGGTATCACATATACCCAACTACTAAATATATAACTTATATCTGAGGTAAACCCCAAGTTTATATATATATATATATATATATATATATATATATATATATAAAATATATATATATATATATATATATATATATATACAATCTCATATACCCTACAATTACCCTCACTCAATACACCACCCACACTCATTGTTGTATAGATGCATATTTATGCATCCCTCTACTCTTATACCTAGATTGACCATTACTCACCCACATAAACTAACTGATACTTATATAGACACTTACCATCATTGGTACAACCCACTACTTGACACCACAAGTACTCTATCTACTCCACACATAAATATTCACTTATACATATATTCTCATACATGTTACACTATCTAACTTGATGCATTCATTGACTTTTGTGCATAAAGTACACTGTCCCTTGAGCTGCAAAGTTTTATAGCTAATATTGCCCCCAAATGCTACTATTGTAGCAACAATGGACCCTATCGCTGCTGTCATGGCTCCTATACCTAGGTTTGCTGCTACACAGTAGCTGCTCCTACTGCTGAAACAACTACTGTAGTTGCTGCTCAAATCAGTGTACCCGCCTTGCTCCTCTATCTCAGGTATTCTTCCTTCACTCTCTAGCATACACTCTCACCAATACACAACACACACAAGCACAACACACATGATACCCTCCAATGTATAATACACAAGTGTCTCCAAATTATACATCATACAAATTCCCTGATACCACTCTACTTTCAACCTACACTATGACACCAACACAAAAACCCCATGATACACTCACCAATTACACTATGGTACCAACCCAAGGACAATAACCTACATTGATATCCAATGAAACAACACCAATACTAATGATACACCAAATATATATATATATATATATATATATATATATATATATATATATAAATAATAATAATAATAATAATAATAATAATAATAATAATAATAATGATATGAAATCTATAGAATAAGTAGTTCTAGTTCAATATATAAAAATTAACACAAAGATGCTTTAATATACCAAAATTATCAAATCTAGCCATACGTATCATGACAAGAACACTGAGTATCCAATTGTGGACACTATGACACAAGCACAAACCAAATAGACACCAAATTCTCCATGGGAACATCACACAAATACTTAGTGGACACAAATTCATAATTCCACCAAATGGCCTATAAAAACACATGTATCAACTAGGAATAGGCTCTCTACCACCTAATTCACCACCTATGAGGTTGCATCTAACTATTGGTAGGTTCCTATGGGTTCAAATTAGATTTTTAACATAGAAATTGGTATAAAAAATAAATTTATCTATTAAGAGTTGTGTCCCAATAAATTTCTACCAAATTAGATATAATTAAGGTGAATTGGACATGATCCCCCTAGCTTGGCTCCTCTCCAATGATTTTTCTTGTGTTCCAATGCTCTAGGCCTCCATGGAAAGGGAAAATAAGTATAAATTGAGTTTTGAGAGCAAGAATTGGTTGGAATTAAAAGTAGCTTGGCAAAAAAGAAGATTGGGGAAGAAGAAGGAGTTATTGATGGAAAAAATAAAATAAATGAGAGGGAGAGGGTGGCCAGCCATTATAACTGTCATGGAGGAGTTGGAAATTATAAGTTTTTCCATCCTCTCTCCTAATTTGAATTCTAGATTTAGTATGAATGGAATCTTTTTTTTAGAAAATAATCTAATTAGTTATGGAAGGATATTTAACTATTCTAGAAGGGAATATTATATCCATGACAACTAGCACTAATTGATTCTAATTAACCACTTAATTAACTATAATTTTATAATTAGCAACCTCTACAAAAATAACAAAAATATCCCTATTTTTAATTTAGGTGGTTATAATCCTACCCCACTTAGAAATATTTTGTCCTCAAAATTTAAGATAGGCACCAGTATAGGAAGAAAACATATAAGAAAGGGATTATACGTTACCCAAAATCCAAAAAATCCTTTATACCCTGAAGAATATAACAAAGACAAAAAGATCTGAAATAACTAGAGAATACAATCAACTACGATAGTTCAGAAAGAGTTTCCTATACACCCTCTGGAATATGAATATAAGAAGCCTATAACCATCTATATCTTAGGTTCTAGGAGAAGGAACAAGAAGTACTTAAATAGATGGAGCCTTCTAGACATATAAGAATTACCTATATTTTAGTGATACCCCATACTAATATCTGATACTTATACTAAGTATTCACTAACATCAACCTAGCCACAATACTTATTATAATAGGTTACTACTTCTAGTATTAGTGATACACTACATCTCTAGGACATGAGCACACTTAATCCACTGATTCACACTACCTAGGATACTAAACTAACACTCTACGGTACTCTTCTTACTAGTACCTGTCACGCCCCAGTTCCATAGGTAAGGAACCGAGTCACGTGGCAATGGCCAACAGTGTACTTCGACGGGCATTCCAATCTAAAGGGGCCCGTCGGAGTACACTTAAGCTGTAAAGTACAATGAATAACCCAACACATAACACATATATACTCAATCTAAATCTCACCCACAGGCAGCAATATAAGAGCACAATAGAAGTAAATACAACAACTAATGTGCAGGAAGAAAATATCCAGATAGTATCAAGTACAAATACTAGAGTAGTCACACGGGAACAAACCTGCTAGTACAAATATACTGGAATGAAAGTAAGCAATAAGATAACTTGGGACGGCAGCAGGTAACTAGGTAATGATACCGTCCCAAGGAAAGAGTCACTACCAGAGATCAGGCGAAGTCCTCAGGAATGACCACGTCCTCGACAGTGAGTACAGCTGCTGGATAGATGCCCGATCCATACTCCTCCGGGTAATCCTCGTAGCCTACACCTGGAAGGGAACCAGGTCCTCAGAGGGATGTAAAAAGGTACAAAAATACAGCATGCCAAGTAAACATAAAGTACAAGTGCAACAAAAGGGTACTCTATCATAACCAAACAAGTGTGACACAGTTTAAAGACAATGTTCGACGTGTGGGCTTTCTAAAATAAAATTATAGCTCCGGACACGGAAATACATGGAACGTTCCGCAGCTCCGGGCAAAGAGTCACACGGGTGATGCAACTACACTAGATACAGAATCACTACAGAAATAATACATATATATATATAAGAGCATGCAGAGGAGCCCAAATGTCTAGTAACTGTCTTTCCTTTCCCAAGCGGTCAACGATTGTGCGTTGAACCTGAACCTCTAATGACAGTCTTGACACACAGAATTAACTCAATAGACGCGACCCTAAGGTCGTCCCAGTCTCTGGTCATGATTTTAGTATCAGGATACAGGAATCTGGCATGATCACAGTGTATGAGTGTCCTGGGGTGACGATGTACTCAGGTACCTGCATCGAGGTGCTACGAAGCATCTATCAATTATTCTAAGACGTTACGTCGAATGTCAGCACCCGGTTGTGATCCAGACGTGAAGTATCAAATGTTAACATAAATACGCGCACAATGTACATAAAGAACAACAAATATCTGTAATCTGAAATACAGGATGGCAAGGTACACTTGCCTACGTGCGGCTACTGATGACGGGGATCTGGTACCGCGTCCAAGTCCTCAGGTCCCGCAGTACCTAGAGATGAGATACAAACCAGAATCAATAATCTATTCTACATCAAGTAGAGATGCGACACACATCTACACCTAGCTTAGTCTCAGCTACGACTCACAGGGACAAGACACTAGGGGGTTGACCACAGTTGACTATCGGTACGATAGTCAAATCAATTAGTCATCAGTACTATATCATCAAGCCATCCTCAAAACACAGTTTATGATTTTAACCCTTTGTTTCATTCATGAAGTACTACTTTAATTTAACCCATCATTAATTTTCAGTCTCTATATTATCGATCAATGGTTTTATACTACACATAGTTCACAATCCAACACTCTCTTTAGTGTTCCTAAATGTTCAAATTATCAGAAATCTTAATTCTTGCTAATTTAATCTCCAATAATTTATTTAGCATTCTTTCCACCCTGTATAGTATTCATAACATCAAATTCCAAACCTTCATGCAAACCATTTAAATTTATTTTAATTTGTAAACAAAAACCCTAACCTACATTAAACCCTTTTCTCAAGTCCTTATAATCGACATTCAGCTTAATCATCATTGGCCTTAGTCAACATTAACCTTAATCACATTCACCTTATTCAACATGAACATTAACCATCACTAGGAACACATGATTATTTATACTTCACCACACTTCACAACATTAATAAATACAATCCTAGCTAATGTACACAAGACATATATACCAACAACCCTACCTAACACAACATAATGTATAACAATATAGGGAGAGGGGGAAATATACCTCGATGTGGGGCTATTGGCCAGAGAAGGTGGGCGTGGGGTGGTGTAATAGTGGTGGTGAAGAGAGCTAATAGTGGTGGTGATAGTAAAAGTGTAATGGTGGTGGTGATAATGGTGGTAGTGTAATGGTGGTGGTGATAATGGTGGTGGTAAAGATGATGAAGGTGTAATGGTGGTGGTGAAGGAGCTGGACAGGGAGGTTGGCCAGACGGGGAAGTCGTACGGCCGGAGTTGGGGCTGCTATTACAGCCGGCCGGACAAGGGATCAGATCAGATGAGGGATGGCTGGACCGGAGCTGCGCAGGTCGAAGCCGCACTACCAGAGCGGTGGCTCGGTCAGCCGCCGGAGTCGCACAGCGGTCGGCTGCACCGTAGCTGCGCGGGTCAAAGCCGTACTGCCGGAGCGGTGGTTCGGTCCGCCGCCGGAGTCGCACAGCGGTCGGCTCGAACTGGCCGGAGTCTGCTGTGTTAGGTCGCAGGCGGGGGAAAGCTGTACAGTCCGATCGGGGGAGCTGCACAGTCCGGTCGGGGGAAGCACGGGCCGACGGGTCACGGGATTGAGCTGCACCGCCGCTGCGGAGGGGAAGTGCAGGCCGGAGCGGGGCGCTCCGCCAGAGTCGGGCCGGAGGCTTCTCACAGGGAGAAGAATAAAAAAGAAAGAAGAAGAAGAATAAAGGAAGAAGAAGAAGAATTTGTATGGAGAAAAGTGGAGGAGTGAGGAGAGAGAGAGAGAGGGGGGTTTTCCACACCTAGGAGGGATTAGGGCCTGCTTGGTTTAATGTGAGGGTGAGGTGATGTTGATGTTTTATAGGAAAGTGGTGTGTTGGATGTGTGGTGGGGATGGTCCCATTCAAAATGGAGGGCTTAGATTTCACATGAGAAAAATTATTTCTTCATGAGAAGTAGAGTGGGGAAGATGTGTAATTCGGTCCAAAATTTGTAACCTCTCCATTTGGTCTTGGCCAATGGGGTGAGGGCACCTAAAATCAATAAATTACAACTTAGCCCCTTAAATTCAGAAAATTGCACGAACACATAAAATGATGCAAAAATTGTGGAGAAAATTGCGTTTGATGATTTACATGGTGTGGGGGTATTGTGTGTGAGGCACAGGTTTAATTTAATGGCCATCGGGATTAATCGGGGATTGAAATAAGATTAGGCAAAATTGGTATCCCTGATTAAAATAGAATTAAAGTGTCCTGCACTTTTAAATTAAATGGGGGCACTTGGGGTCAAAATTCGGAAATGACACAAAGGTCAAAAATGGTGGGGGCTTGGAGTCAGTCTTGGACCCTTTAGTTGGTCCGGCTCAACGGGTTAAGTTGGTATCTCAAAATCGAGGGTAACGACAGAGGTATCCGACACGGAATTTAATTATGGGATTACGGTTACGGAAAATTGTGCAATTAATTTAGAGCACAACGAAAAGAATTTTTGTGTGACAAAAAAGTCCAGTGCCTAAATTAGCGAGTCAAGTCAGAAGTACAATAGTCCGATGGAAATTATAGACTGATATTGGGCTCCGAATAATTTAAACAATGATGGGGTGCGCCAAGGGTTTTAATTAAATAAATTAAAATAACAGTCAGACTCAACTCAACTCTAAACCTCAACATCTGCTACTAAATCCAAAATTTTCTCAGTCCAAACCTGACTATCTATAGAATTAATCGAGGAGGTTTACAATACCGAAAAGATACTCTACCAAGCACTCAGATTTCCTATAAATTCCTGTGACACACAAGAAAACACACACAGACATAGTCTCATATCTGTCACAGTTCCTATAAACACAAGAATATTTCTTAACCACTCTCAGATGAATACCTATATACACTCACACTCATGACTGGTTTACACACACAAGATACACCTTAACACATCTAACATACAAACCTAGGATACATACTAACTCCTACACATGACACTAATGTGATACCCTCATACCAAGTTACTCAAGTATCTCATCTATATCTAATACACTAGCCATTAGGATACTCGTAACCTAAATAATATATGACACTTGAGATACCATGGATCTTGATACTAAAATACTTCTCATATTTTGGTATCTGGATACAAACCCATACTCTAACACCTAACAATCGCTCTAGGATTCTTACATGTATCTGGGTATCAATATAAACTTATATATATACTTCCTACCCAAGGGTTCTGACTCAGGAACAAATAAAGATGAAGCTCTATAGAGAACTGAACTAAAGGAAATAAAGGTATCTCTATCCTCAGCTGGCAGGGACGATTGAATATAATTCAATAATAACAAGATTTGAATGATAGAGATGATATGTTTAGAAATAATTTAAGATAAAATCTGATAATTGCATATGTTTATCCGAAATTTTATTAACAAGAAATTTTTGCCACGCCAGTAAGCATAGTTGCGATATATTATAGAGTCCATAACTAAGGTATATACATCTATAATTATGTTATCTAGAATTTCTGCCATACCAACTAGTATGGTTGCAAGAAACTCTAAATTTCATAACTAAGATATATATATCCAAAATTAGGTCTCTACATTTTTGTTACGCCAGCTAGTACGGCTGCGATAAACTCTAGACTTCATAATTAGGGCAGACGGTTATAGTTTCCACTGTCGCATCCAAATACGTCATCATAATATACCTCAATATAGTCCATAAAATTTATCTCAATACAAAAATTAAATTCAACAACGAACATATGAATGTGAAGGTGAACAAAAACAAGTGGAAATAGATTCAAAATAGGATTTATAGTAAGGTAGAACAAGGGTCATCCCAAAAATCTTTCAAGAAATCCTAATCTATGATTAGGTATCATAATTCCTATAATCCATCATTTCTATTTTATTGCAAGCTCGTAGTAGTACGACTAATCCTAGGTACTACCACAATATTGCACTATTTGTGAAGACGAGGCCTCATGGGCTACTATAAAAATATTCATGACCCGTACCCGAATATTCGGACACAAGTACATGGTACACCCAACCTACGCTACAACATCGACAGTAGAATGCTGTCTAGACCTCAATAGATATTATCTTCAACCATTACAAGAACAACTAGTATCTTTATAACTCAATCATAATATACTAAGGAGAATATGATAAGAAAAGTAATCCAAACAACTAACTAAGAGAAGTGAAACTAGAGCATGATATAGAAAGAAAAAATACAAGTCTAGATCTCTACAGAGGTCACCTCATAGTCTACAATGCAATAGTAGTCCCAACTATAACATCATTCTGAGTCCAGGAACATGAGGCACAACAACTAATAAAAATGTTAACCAGTCAGGATAGAACGAGTATAACTCTAATAGCAGTTCCAATACATGATAAAGACTATAAAACAGTAATAGTAATGAAATACATGATAAACATATAAGCATAGAATTATGGTACAAAAAATAGAGTAAAATTGATAAGTCTAGAACCATGGTAAGTAAAACAGTGGAACATATAAGTATGGTCGTAAAGACAAGTCAAATTTGTGAAATCCAGTAACATAGCAATATAAGAATATAATTAGATGTATGGAGTAAAACCAGTAAGACTGCACCTAACTAGTGTATTGAAATACCACTTTTGACATATAAATGTTTAGGGGTATTGTACGGCATCTCAAATATAAAATGTACGATGTTACTATTTTGGAAATATTTACATGTCTAATAAATTATTTCTCTGCTCGACTAGTACTAATGTATCCCAAGTCTTGACATATAGATCAAAATATAAGATCAGCCAAATAAATATAAGTGAAGCCAGTAAGGGTCCTGATATAAGTGATGCCAGTAAAAGGGTCATAATAAGCTGGTCTAGTATGAAATAACGTATCCAAAGATGAACCTATAATACTACTCTGTGTAACCATCATGTCGAGAATCAAGTAAAATAATACTACAAACATGAATTATAATAGCTATCAAGTAAGAAAACTATCAGATAATGTATTCGCCTGTGGTCATAAGATGAGAATACAAATCAGTATCCGTACTGGAGTCCAAGTGACCTATATATGAATTTTTTTGTCAATAGGTGATTTGGATTCAAAAGCAAGCTTAACTAACATTATTTTAGGTTTCTAAGTCAATTCTAGGTCAATAGGGTCAAACTATGCCAATACCTTTTTTTTGGGTTTTCTAATACTTATTTGGTTTGCCTATATAGTTATCTTAGCTATTATAAAGCTACTTCTAGGTATTATAGTCATACCTTATAGGTATTCTAGATATCATATATTATATAGGTATAGGTATTCTATGTATCATATATTATATATACACCTATCTAGACTCATATATCCAAATATTATATATTACCTTAACTATTTACCTAATACCTTAATCCATTACTGAGTATCTCACCTATTACCTTGACTAATACCCAATACCTTACCCATATTTTAGATACTTATCATAAATCCAAGATACTACCCAAATCTAGTTCTAATACCTTACCCCATAAATATATACCCCATACTTGTATCTTGATACTACTCAGGTACCTATGATACTCTTTGATACTCTAATACTACACTAGGATACTCCTTGTATCATGGTATCACATATACCCAACTACTAAATTTAGAACTTATATCTAAGGTAAGCCCCAAGTTTATATATATATATATATATATATATATATATATATATATATATATACACCCTACCATTACACTCACTCAACACGCCACCTACACTCACAGTTGTATAGATGCATATTTATGCACTCCTCCACTCTTAAACCTACATTGACCATCACTCACCTACATGCACTAACTGATACTTATATAGACACCACCATCATTGGTACAACCCACTACTTTATACCACAAGTATTCTATCTACTGCACACATAGATATTCACTTATACACATATTCTCATACATGATACACTCTCCAACTAGATGCATTCAATAGTTTTTGTGCACAAAGTGCACTGTCCCTCGAGCTGCAAAGTTCTGCAGCTACTGCTGCACCCAACTGCTGCTATTGCAGCAACAATGGACCCTACTGCTGCCCATGTCTCATACACCTCGGTTTGTTGTTGCACAACAACTGCTTCTTCTGTTGAAACAGCTATTGCAGCTGCTGTAGTTTCAAACAACATACTAAAAGTTGTTGTTGCTGCTCAAATTTATGCACCCCCTTGCTCCTCTGTCTCATGTATTCTTTCTTCACTCTCTAGCATACACTATAACCAATACACAACACACAAAAGCACAACGCACATGATACCCTCCAATGTATAATACACAAATGTCAACAATTTATACACCATACAAATTCCATGATACCAGTCCACTTTCAACCCATACTATGACACCAACTCCAAAACCCCATGATACACTCACCAATTACACTATGGTACCAACTCAAGGACAACAACCTATATTAATACCCAATAAAACAACACCAATACTAATGATACACCAATATATATAGAATAATGACATAAAATCTATAGAATAAGTAGTTCTAGTACAATATATAGAAATTGACATAAAGATGCTCCAATACACACAAATTACTAAATCTAGCCATATGTATCATGACGTATCATGACACAAACACTAAGTATCCAATTGTGGACACTAGGACACAAGCACAAACCAAAATAGATACCAAATTCCTCATGGGAACATCACACAAACACTTGGTGGACACAAATTTATAATTCCACAAAATGGCCTATAAAAATATATGTATCAACTAGGAATAAGCCCTCTACCACCTAATTCACCACTTATGAGGTTGGATCTAACTATTGGTAGGGTCCTATGGGTTTAAATTTTATTTCTAATATAAAAGTTGGTTGAAAAAATGAATTTACCTATTGAGAGTTGTGTCCCAATGAATCTCCGCCAAATTAGTCACAATGAGGATGAATTAGATATGATCCTCCTATCTTGGCTCCTCTCCAATAATCTTTCTTGTGCTCCAATGCTCTAGGCCTACATAGGAAGAGAAAATGAGTGAAAATTGAGTGGTTGTGAGTGAAAATTGGTTTGAATTAGAAGTGGCTTGGGGAAGAAGATGATGGCCGGCCACTATAGGTGTCATGAAGGAGTTAGAAATTACAAGTTTGCCCCTTATCTCTTCTAATTTGAATTATATATCTAGTATGAATTGAATCTTTTTTGTTATGATGGAATCTAATTAGTTATGGAAGGGTATCTAACTATTCTAGAAGAAAATATTCTATCCATGACAACTAGCACTAATTAATTCTAATTAACAACTTAATTAACTATAACTATATAATTAGCAACCTCTAGACAAATGTCAAAAATATCCATATTTCTAATTTAGGTGGTTACACGCTAACTGATCGAGGTTTCTGGAAATCGTCATCTACTTTTCATCACTTCAGGTATAATTTGTGAACCTTAGTTTCTGCCAATGAAGGGTTAGATCACGTCTTAAATCTGTTAATATTTTTTAATCAATATGCACACCAATCTACGGCCCTGGGGATCCCCAGTTCCATCAACTTTCTCATCTATAACCGTATAAATAAGACAGATGGGCATACTATCTTTATCAACCACTAGACCAATTATCTTTTCACTGTCCAACAAAGGTGTCCAAAATTCAATTTAGAACCACGAGGTGCATGGATATCAACGAAATCAAATAGAATGTGGCAGAGGTGAGAGAAGCTGATGAACGCCTTAAGGAACCCATAAAACATTTCCCAAGGGAAACTTATGTCTTCAACTTCTTTTACCATATAAATATCTGATATCTATAGAAGCACTAGTAGTCGGATATCTATCATTGTGGCTTCGTAAGATGGGTCATGTCAGGTAGTTCTGACTCTATAGATTGCGTTCAACGGAATGCTCTTCTCCCTATAATATGACTAGTCGTTAGCCTTTCACTTGCTCTATTACCGCCATGGTAAGTAGATTGAACAATAGGCTCTGCCAATTCACCAATTCCTTGGTGAATAAGCCAATAGGGCAAAATAATTTCCCTAGAATCATAATGCCCTATACTTACTTGATGGGGGTGGCCGGTACTTTATTATCCTAAATTAATGGGTGCATGATTGGAAAGTTTAAGTGCACCAGGGGAGGCATATCTTTATAAGTACAAGGGGTTAACATGGAACCATGATATCCTTGTTGGAGCTAGAAGAGCCCTGAACGTAAGAGTATGTTAGCATTTCTTTGTATCTTTCCCTTTTCCTCATTGATACATCAAGGTGACTCATTTCAAGATATGAGTACTGATAGATCAAGCTTACTAGAGGAAGCATTCCAATGGTTGCTTAGCATCCACCCTTCATACTTGTATACAAAACTGATAATGTTTGTTGTATGGAACCATATATGTCGAGTTATTTTGCTAGGTAGTTTGTGTAACCTTCGTTATTGAATTTTATATAACCTTCGTTATTGAATTTCATATTTCTTAATTTTTGGTATTTACATATTTGCCTAAAAAAATAACTTAGACTGTATTTTGTATTTTTCTGTTTCATGTTTGTCGTATTTTTTATGAATTAAATTTTATTTTATTATGAGAGACTACCCTGGACCAAAAGAATATCCATTAGTATTTTTATAAATCTGTGCTAGGATCCGTACGTAGAGCAAAACTCCGGGCTTACCCAAATTATAAATTTTTCCTCATGGTCGGCATATTGTCAGAATACTGGTCTATACAGTTGGTATACTGATTCGTAATATTTTTTATTTTTGGATATTTTTATGAATTTTGTTTTAATATTTACGTGAATAGGGTTGATGCATTCTTTTCCATTGGTTTCTTGGTTTTCTCTTTGGATGGTTGAGATGACTTGGTGGGTCATTGATTGGTGAGATGGCTATATGAATGGCTAGGATTTAATCCCTCCTATATATAACCCCTTTCATTTTCTTTCTCCTTTCTTTTTACTATTTTCTTTCTCTTTATTCTTTACCTCTTCACTTCCATTCCTCTTCCTCGAGCTTGGAGCTTGGCCTTGACTCCTAGAGTGTGGTTTTGGAAACCCACTTGGTGGTTGAGTGGAAGATTAGGCTTAGAGCTTGTTTTATGAAAGTACATCTTGCCATTGATTGAACCTATTAGGCTTAGAGCTTGTTATATGAAAGTACATCTTGCCATTGATTGAACCTAAGAATTTAGGTTTCTTTTACTTTTGGTTTTTCTTGAATATTATAACATAGAAATGTTCCTTGCGTGATTCTCTACATCTTTAGTATTTGGTATTATTGGTTTTGATGAATAGTTTGGAGTATGGCTAAGCTTTTAAATGGTACCTTTAGGGATATTCATGGATTTGATCTCTTAAACATAGAATTTAATAAACCTAATTATACCATGTTGTAGGGAATTCAATTTCTTGCGGTTTTGGCCTTTGAAATGTTGGATTTTAATTTAAATTAAAAAATTTATGGCCAAAAAAATTTCTAGAATTTTTCATTTTCTTGGACCTTATTTTGGCCGGCCACTTTCATGCCGTGTCGCGCATGCCGCATGTACGCATTCTTCCGTGTCGTACGCACCGAGTGCGCATTTTCCTGTCGTGCCGTAAATACCGCGCACGGGCACTTTCCTGCCGCACGCCGCATGCACACTTTCTGCTGTGACATACTCCCGTGCGCACATTTCTGTCATACGGGCATATTTTTGTCGCGCATATAGTGCCTTATAGAGGCTATTTTTGACTATTTCATGACCTGTTTGGATGTCTTTGTAGTTAGAATCTCAGAAACTCAAAATATGAAAGTTGTAGATCTCTGCCTTGGCTTTCTAAATCTTTTTAAATCACCTTATTTGGAGTTAATATGAGAGAGTTATCTTCAAATTTCTAATAGGTGTCAAATTATCCAGAACGCACAAAACTATTTCATGCGAAGCATTACCCCATTGGTTCTTTTAATTCGTCTTTAATATTTTCTTCAACTGATAGTTTCCTTAGCATTACTCAGTGTCCTTGTATAGTTAGGGAGAGCTTATACACCTTATATACTTGACACAAGTACATGTTCTCCACTAAGACCATGTTATTATATTAATTTTCTGTTAGTGGCTTGTAGTAGCGTACTCATGTCCATATATCGATTCACATCTTGATTCTCGATAGTGGCTCATCGTAGCGCACTCATGACCCTAGATTCTTTTATTGTCTTGATTGTGGCTCATAGTAGCACATAACTACTGCTTGATTATATTTTGCGGTTGTTTTCTACTAATGTCCTGAATATGCTTGTCTAAGATATTGTCCAGTCTTGCATCATGTCTAGGATGGATCTCCGGATACCACGATCAATAATTGTCATGACCCGTACCTTGATAATCGGGCACGAGTATGTGGGTACATCCAGCCTACACCACAGCATCAGCGGTAGAGTGTTGTCTAGGTCATCACTATCTAACTAAACATCTCACACAATATCCAACTCCAAAAGGAGAATAATGATATAAAAATATAATACTCAATAATAAATCTAAAGAAAATAAGGCATGGTATGATATCAAGAGAAGACAAATATTCTATAATATAAATCTACGCTAAAGCAGAACTCAGTCCCTCAAAAACTTCGCATAGATATCTGCTAGATTCAGCTGATCAATCTCCGCTATAGGCACCTCCGGCTTAAATCCTAAAAATATTATCTAGTCAAGATGGAACGAGTATAACCCAATAGTAGTTCTAATTAATTGATAAGGACTACAAATAGTAATAGTAAATATAATCATTGATGAGAAAGCAATAAACTGATATCATTATATGGCAGTAATGAGAGATAGGTAATCAAGAGCACTATGGCATAATCATCATATATTAAGTAAAATAGAGAAAAAATGTAACTATAGTAAGTGTTTTGAAATACAAGTTAGATATGTGATCGGCTTAGGCTATTTATATTCTACTTTAAGGGAAAAACTCAATCATACGTTAAGTGTATTATTAGTTGTTGTCTATATTACTTTAACATTGTCTACGGATCTAATCACATATCCAACTAGCACTTCCCCTATCCCGACTAGTACGATAGATCCAACCATGATACGTCACAATATATGAATTTCAAAGAATTGTCTAATATCAGCACAGTAATCATTGGTTAATATCAATATGATAATATGAGGAACAATATCTAAATGGAAGTAACATCTCATGACTAAGGATCCAAAATATACCAATTTGTGTACCATCGTGTAAGGAATTAAGTATAACATTACTAACTACATGTATCATAGTAATTATCAAGTAAAAAAAACTATCAGAGAATGTACTCGCATGTGATCTTGTGCTGAAAATACCAAACAATGTCTGAATTAGAATCTAAGTGACATATATATGAATTATTATGTTAACATGTAATTTAGAATCATAAACAAGCTTAACTAGTTTTGTGTTAGATTTCTAGGTCAAAACTAGGTCACTAGGTTGAAACTAGGTAACTATCTAAATTCTAGGTTCATAATTACCTATTTAGTTAGCCTATTAAATCATACTAGTTAGTACCATATTAATTCTAGGTTTCTTGGCCATTCCCCATAGTTATGAATATATACTAGATACCAATATTATATATATATATATATATATATATATATATATATATATATATATATATATATATATATATATATATATATACTTAGCCTATTCTAGTATATTGACCAATTACCCATTTATCATATAGTATCTTACTAGTATCTAGACTCATACTCTAATACCTTAACTAGATACCTTACCTTGATATCTAACACTATTACCTAATACCAATACCTTGGTATCCAAGCGTAACTCAATATACCTTGGTATCAATATATACCCAACACTCACATACACTAAGATACCTACCTGATACATAGATACAACCTACCTACTCTTTAACTCTTCTATACCTAGATTCCCCTTGACACTAGATGCACCTAGGATACACACATATATGAAACTCATTCCCTCACTTTAGCACATGGACACCCATTAAACACTCCTTGATGAACAAATACACTCTATCTTAATACTTTTAACCACTACCTACTAAACATATACCCAAGTTATATTGTCCTTATGAAGCCCCCAATCCCTAATACACAGTCATACACACTTGTGCGCAAGCCTTATCTACCCACTAATACCTAATCAGTATACACCCATTGATACATAAGTATCAGACTCCCCCCTTTGCAAGCTATTGTACATGTGTTTGTTGATGCTACAATCTTGAACTACAGCTGCTAGATAACAGTGCATTGCCTGTAGTAAATACTCCATCTCATGGCCTGCTGCTAATAGGTAGAAGACCCTAAAACTGCAAACACTCTATCTTCCTGAAACTATAATATGCAGACTTGCTACAACTTCCAAACCCCTCACCATCTACAGTCCTACAGAGAAGACCCTACAGTTTCTCCCAAACAACACTGTTGTAGTTTCTCTCTTTCCTTACTGCACACATATCATAACTTCCCCCTTCAACTCAGGTATCTACCCCCCATAGATACACTTATCATACTTAAACACAACCAAACCCCTCTACTACTCTCCTGCTGCTACTGCAGCAACCTATAGTGCTCCCTCACATGCCTTCAGTCCTACATATCAGGCCCAACAACTCCCAATCTGAATGCAACTGAGTGCACAAAACTCTACCTGCCTGCAGAAACTAGCAGCAACCCAATTACAGATCCTGCACTGGACTAAAACTCTAGCCCCTTACTTGCCAATTAATGGCATACCTCAATCATTGTGCATATACCCAATGCCCACTTGAACACAACTAGACTCCATCATGAACACACACATGAAAAAGATACACTCAATGCACAATACAATAGCGCACTCTCCTTACCATACTCACACCACTAACCCATCAATACATCCATGACACTCTAGTATCACAACTCAAGCACCAATACACCATGATGCACCACTCATATCATGATACACTCCTAATACTCCATGATACTTATCTCTACACCAATATATATATATAT